>PVKE010017656.1:8242-30582 GCA_004027555.1 Craseonycteris thonglongyai
ATTGGGGGAGGAGATGACTCCTTCAACACCTTCTTCAGTGAGACAGGCGCTGGCAAGCATGTGCCCAGGGCAGTGTTTGTAGACCTGGAACCCACGGTCATTGGTGAGTTGACCTCTAACCCAAGTGATGAGAGCCCAGGGGTCTGGGACAGGGGGGTATGGTATGTCCTGGGGGCCCAGTTGATGCCCTGGGGTCGAGCGTGCTTGTGCAGGTTGTTAGTGATGGTGGCTGCTTTGTTTCCCTTTTCCAGATGAGGTTCGTACTGGCACCTACCGCCAGCTCTTCCACCCTGAGCAGCTCATCACAGGCAAGGAAGATGCTGCCAATAACTATGCCCGGGGGCACTACACCATTGGCAAGGAGATCATTGACCTTGTCTTGGACCGAATTCGGAAACTGGTATGTTTATTCTCAAGAATAAAATAATGAGCCTAAGGAAGATACTTGAAATATGGCCTTTTTTTCAAATACAGAATTGAAATGTAATGAAGAGAGAAAAATTCTTCCTTTATAGTTTAAGAATTTCAATCATAAAATGAATTATTTGGTGTCATTTTTATGAATTTTAATGAAGATATTTTTAATTAAGATACGCTGATTAATTCTAGTAAAAACACATTTTTGAAGTGTTTCTTGTCAAAATAAGGTCTATGTCCTTGGCATTGTATGAAAAGTGAAAATATATTTACTGATTGTACCACAAAAAGCAATAACTTTGTTTTCGCTATTCTTTTCTAATAGGCAGACCAGTGCACAGGTCTTCAGGGCTTCCTGGTTTTCCACAGCTTTGGTGGGGGTACTGGTTCTGGCTTCACCTCCCTGCTGATGGAACGTCTCTCTGTCGATTATGGCAAGAAGTCCAAGCTGGAGTTCTCCATTTACCCAGCCCCCCAGGTTTCCACAGCTGTAGTTGAGCCCTACAACTCCATCCTCACCACCCACACCACCCTGGAGCACTCTGATTGTGCCTTCATGGTTGACAATGAGGCCATCTATGACATCTGTCGTAGAAACCTCGATATCGAACGTCCAACCTACACTAATCTAAATAGGCTGATAGGTCAAATTGTGTCCTCCATCACTGCTTCCCTCAGATTTGATGGAGCCCTGAATGTTGACTTGACAGAATTCCAGACCAACCTGGTGCCCTATCCCCGCATCCACTTCCCTCTGGCCACATATGCCCCTGTTATCTCTGCTGAGAAAGCCTACCATGAACAGCTCTCTGTAGCAGAGATCACCAATGCGTGCTTTGAGCCAGCCAACCAGATGGTGAAATGTGACCCTCGCCATGGTAAATACATGGCTTGCTGCCTATTGTACCGTGGTGATGTGGTTCCCAAAGATGTCAATGCTGCCATTGCCACCATCAAGACCAAGCGCACCATCCAGTTTGTGGACTGGTGCCCCACTGGCTTCAAAGTTGGCATTAATTACCAGCCTCCCACTGTGGTGCCTGGTGGAGACCTGGCCAAAGTGCAGCGAGCTGTGTGCATGCTGAGCAACACCACAGCTATTGCTGAGGCCTGGGCTCGCCTGGACCACAAGTTTGACCTGATGTATGCCAAGCGTGCCTTTGTTCACTGGTACGTGGGTGAGGGCATGGAGGAAGGAGAGTTTTCTGAGGCCCGTGAGGACATGGCTGCCCTTGAGAAGGATTATGAGGAGGTTGGTGTGGATTCTGTTGAAGGAGAGGGTGAGGAAGAAGGAGAGGAATACTAAAGTTAGTATGTCACAAAGGTGCTGCTTTTACAGGGAAGCTTATTCTGTTTTGAACATTGAAAAGTGGTCTGATCAGTTACTTTGTATGTAGCAGTGTATATTCTCATACATAATTACTGACCTATGCTTTAAAACACAACACTTTGTTCCAGACCCAACCTGTCTGTTTCTCTGATAGATCTGAATAAAGTATGCCCTGTCTTAAATGAGTTCAGATTTGTGTTTTCTTGGGTGTCTGAAAATTTGTATGTATTCAGTACATTGAGAAGAAAGAACTGTTAACTGGTATATATGCATACATTATGAAATGAATATTTTAAATTGTCTTAGTATATTTTAAAACTATAAATTATAAAATGCATACCTAAATATTATAATGTAACATCCATGCTTTTCTTAAGTTTTGACTCCATTTTATTAAAGTGTTAGGACTTTTTACATACACAGTCTGATTGGCTACTGAGTCTCATACAACTAATATAAAATGGTGAGTATTCCAAATGCATCATCAGGTCTTAGGAGCTTATTTTCCTCCCCCCTCATCTTGGCATGTGTCTAGTGCCATCATTCTTCCTTGGCCCTGGGTTCTCAAAAGAAGTCTGCTCTCCAAGCAGTTGTCCCCTACACTAGACCTAGTTTAGTTCTTTACTTTCTTCCAAACTCATTTTCAGCTGAATGTGACAATGGAAAAGCCTGATAAATTTATTCACTCTAATGTATATCTGAATTACAACTCTCTAAAGATAACCTTATTTTAATATGGGCCAATAGCGTCAAAGAACAAAGCTCTTAATAGTGTAGCTACAGGCATTAGCACTAATGCAGTGAAGGACAGTTTTGGATAAGGGTTTCTTCACATGCTAATCCAACTGATCAAAAAGCTAAGGACCCAAGATAAATTGCCTTGTGCTACCACATTATCTTGTGTTCTGGAATGATGTCCAGTGGTGATGAAATGATTTTTTAGTATTAATAGCCTATTTTATTTTTTCCTTAAGACTACCAAGTAAGGGGTGTGAAAGCACTGTAGTTACTGGAATCTGAGTTTAATGTAAGTAATGGTCATGCACCACATAACATTTTCAGTTAACAACAGACTGCATATAAGCCTGATCCCATAAAATTATAATGGAGCTGAAAAATTCCTGTCACCCAGTGATACAGCCATTATAACATCATAGCACACTGCATTATTTACATGGTTGTGATGCTGGTGTGAACCTACAGCACTGACAACTGTATAAAAGTAGAGCACACACGATTATGTAGTCCATGGTACTTGATAATAAATGACCATTTTAATGGTTTATGTATTTTACCATTCTATACTTTTAATCATTACTCTTTCTACTTAAAAAAGTTTGTTGTAAAATAGTATATTGTGTTACACTGGCAGCAGCTTCATACAAGCATATGATTACTGTGTCTCGACTAATTTTCTTTCGTGCTTAATTTAATCTCGTGTTTTGTACAGTAACATGTATAGGCTTGTAATCTAGGAGCAATAGGCTATTCCATATAGCTTTTAGGTGCATAGTAGGCTCTCCCACCTGGGTTTCTGTAAGTTCACTCTATGATGTTTGCACAATGATGCAATTGCCTAATGACATTTCTCAGACTGTATTCCCATCATTAACTGGCACATAAGTGTAATACAAAATAAGAAGTAAACTGAGATCAATTAAAGGTCAATCCAACATTGCTCGGTAGTTTTACCTAAAAGCCAATGCAAATAGATCTAATGAAAAAAAATAAGTCTTCATTCAGATAAAAAACAATGTGGAAATTAGATCAAATGTAAATTTTTAATGTACATTCCCAGTTCCTAACAAAGTATAAAGGATATAGTAGGTGTACAGTGATATTGGTTGAATGAGTAAAGTGTAGAATAAAAGATATTAGTATAGGGGAGGCCGGGATGGCTCAGTGGGTTAAGCGCTCACTTTGCAGCCCCGGGGACTGAGGATCGAATCCCGGCCCCGGCCCGTGCGGAACCATGTGCTGAACTGGGAGCTCCCCCAGTTCAGTTCTCTCTCTGTCTCTGTATCTCTCTCTCTCTCTCTCTCTCTCTCTCTCTCTCTCTCTCTCTCTCTCTCTCTCTCTCTGTCAAAAATAAATAAATAAATAAAATATTTAAAAAAAAAAAAAAAGATATTAGTATAAAGTCAAAGAAAAAACTCTTAGAATCCTAATTTCAATGTAATATAATGAATTTGTTACATATTTTCGGATATGAAAAATACAACATTTTATAGTAGCTCTGTAACAAAGAGCACCCCTAGCACTCAGATGGTGGTCTATCCCAGAAGCTATTACAGTGATACCTTGGAATCCAAATGCCCCAAAATTCGAACAACTTGGAATCCAAATGAAAAAATCAAGCAAATTTTGCCTCAGAATCTGAACGCTGGCTTTGGAATCCGAATGCCAACACGTTCACATGGGACATATCAACTGTACAACCCATAGCTTTATCCGAATGCCCACTCTTCTTGGAAATCTAATGTTTTGGAACTCGAACAGGGTTCTGGGATGGACTAAGTTCAAATTCCAAGGCGTCACTGTATTTAAAAGATAGAGTTTCAGTTTGGAATGATGAAAAAGTTCTAGAGATGAATAGTGGTGATGGTCGCAAAACAATGCAAATATCATTAATGATACTGGACTGTAACTTAAAAATGGTTAAAATGGTCAATTTTGTTATGTGTATTTTACTATAACTTAAAAAACAAACAATGGAAGCATAATTCAAGAATTGAAAAATGGTGAAATTGTTACCTGTAGCAGAGGGAACACAGTCCAACTAAACCCTTTTTGTGTTGTTTTGTTGAGAGAAGATGACAGAGGGAGAGATGGAGAGACAGAGAAAAGCGGGGAGGGCCCAGAGCAGTCTCCATAGTTGTACATCATTAGTTGTGACATGGTTTCATTCCACACAGGTGAATATGGGGCTGCATGGGGCAGGAACCAAACTGGGGGTCTCCAGAATGGGAGACAAGAACCTTTGCCCTTGACCCATCTCAGTGGTTACCAGTTGCGCTACTGTTCAGTATATGGAAGTGCATGCACCAGGGCAGGGAACTGAACCTAAATCTTGCAATTGGGAGGCTCAACTGCTGAGCTATCCCAGCATCCTCTAACCAAACTTTGAATGTTTTGTATATTTTACTATAGAAACATGTAACTGTATTACATAATTACAATAAAGAATTAAAGTAAAAAAAAATCCAGGGGATGCTGGAATGGCTCAGCGGATTGAGCACTTGCTTGCCTTGCAGCCCCAGGATCGGAGGATAGAGTCCCAGCCCCGGCCTGTGTGGATCCATATGCTCAACTGGGACATGCCTCCCATGTGGAAGGCCCTCCAGCTTGGTTCCCACCCTGCGCAGCCCTGCACCCACCTGTGTAGAATGAAACTATGTTGAAAACTAATGATGTACAGCTGCAGATCCTGCTCTGGGCCCTCCCCCTTCTCTCTCTGACAAACTAGTAACATAAATATTAAAAAAAAAAAAAAAATCCCAAAATTAAGCAAAATGAAACAAATGAATCTAACCAATTACCCAATTAGTGGCTTACCACTAACTGGGGAATTATTTCACATGACTTTAAAATACAACAATCCATAGTGAGATATATTTTTAAAAAAAAGAAGGAACTCCAAAATAAATGAACTTTTCAGTAATTATATTGTTGGTAATAATATTGATATTGTTTTGAAAGTATTTATAGTAGAATAAAATAATTCATTAATGTTTTTAGTATACAAAAACCTTGAAAGTTATAATTCTATCACATGTTCAAAAACATGAATGAATTTTAAGTAGAGATACTGAAAAAATCCATATCAAAGTTCTAGAGATGAAAAATATATGAGATAAAGGATGCCAGGATACCTCAGCAGGTTGAGTGCTTGCCTTGCAATTGCAAGATCCAGGGGTTGAATCCTGATCCCGTCTGTGCAAACCCTTATGCTGAATGAACTGTGGTGCAACTGGTGACCACAGGAATGATGGCAAAGGTCCTCACCTCCCATGGGGGAGCCCCCCAGTTCTGTTCCCACCCTGCACGTCCCTACATCCACCTGTGTGGAATGAAACTGTCACAACTAATGATGTACAACTACGGAGACTGCTCTGGGCCCTCCCCGCTTTTCTCTCTCTCTCTGTCTCTCAAAACCATGAAATAAATCCTTAAAGAAAAATATATGAGATAAAAAAATACTGAATAGGATTAACAGTAGATTGGACACTGAAGAAAAACATAATGAATTAAAGACATAACAATAAAAATTATCCAAAATAGAAGCCGGGATGGCTCAGTGGGTTAAGTGCTCACTTTGCAGCGCCAGGGACCGAGGATCGAATCCCGGTCCTGGCCCGTGCAGACCCATGTGCTGAACTAGGGAGTTCCCCAGTTCAGTTCTCTCTCTGTCTCTGTATCTCTCTCTCTCTCTCTCTGTTAAAAATAATAAAAAAAAAAAAGATAAAAATTATCCAAAATAAACAAGTAAAAATAAAACTGAAAAAAATTAACCAATAATGAACACGAAATAAAACAAACAAGGAGATTGAAGATGACTCAGCATTTTCAGACAGTCTGTAAAGCTTTAAGAATAAGACTTTAAACCTGATATTATACTTTCTCAATAAACTGCTTTCAACATAAAATACAGTGCTATAAATAAATTTAAAATAAGCTTTATAAAACTATAAAGAGTTAAAGATTTGAATTATATAATTTTTAAACACTTTTGTTTTTTTATACATTTATTTACTTCACTTGACATTTAATTATGATAAAAAACACACAGCAAAATTTACCATCTTAACCATTTTTTAAGTTCAGTAGCGTAAAGTGCATTCACATGGTTGTACAACTGATACTGGCCAAATAGAAGACCCCTAAGGCTCCCCAGTTTTAACTTTTGCATAGTCCCCAGTCTCAATCATTTTTCTTAATCAGTTTTCCACAGTCAATAGCCTTAAACAATAGAAAGTTTTAGCCTAGCCCATGGATCATCCTCTGCCTCCTGCTTTAGACAATCACCCAGAAGTTTGTGATCAATCACTCTGAAACTTGTGATTTATGATTGTTATCATTGTGGCCCAGTATTCCGTCCAAACCATTCAGGCCTAATAGGACTGAACAGCCTTTCCATTACATAGCAACCTCATGTTAGTATAGTAACTTTGAGATGTGTTTCTCAGGCCATAGCCCTTCCACTGCATAGTAACCTTGTGTTAGTGACTTTGAAGCTTGTTTCTTAAGCCAATGCTTTTAAAGTCTACTAACTAAATCTCTCTCTCCTCATCTAGAAGCCATTGGGATACAAATGAGACCCCAGCATGGCTACCAGCCCATTCTGGCTGAAGAAGTTATTAATAACAGTCTTTCAGGTGAATCTCGAAACCCCTTCCTCTTAGTCCAGGTAGAATGAGAGTTTCATGAATCCCTGATAGATAGGGACAATGTCCACATTCAGCAGGAAGCACATACAGAAAAAGAGACCTCCTTTCCCTCAACTTTCCATAAAGATTTATGGGGATCATGCCCCTCAAGAAGAAAATGAGGTAGGCAGACAGAATAGGGGAATCTAAGGGCCCCTTTCCATGGGACCTGCCTTGCTGGAGTAATCACCATCCTTTTTCCAGTAATCCCCACCCCAAGGTAGACAACCATAAGAAAAATTACAGGGAAAATTAACACCAGGAAGTTATAAGACACAAATAGCCCACAGGTTTAAACTAGTCACTGAACCCTGCACAATAAGTGTTATAATAACCTTTCTTTCACCCAAGCCTCATTATTCCATCATTATAATATTATATGTATGTCCAAAAATTTATTAATATCATTATAATAGACTGACTTATGGGAGGGGACATGCACAGTTGAAAAGAGATTATATAATAGCCCAATCAGCAAATACCAATCAAAGATCACAAGTCCAGAAAGGTGTGATATCTTCCAAGAAAAGTGACTATAAGTCACCTATCTCCCGGTTGTTGGGGGCCCTTGAGCTACTCTTTAGTTCAGGCCCACCCTCACTCCTTGGAAGTGCACTTGTACTACTTCTACTTTTAATAAACTGTCCCTGGGGAAGCTGGGATGGCTCAGCAGGTTAAGCACTCATTTTGCAGCCCAGGGGACCGAGGATCGAATCCCGGCCCTAGCCCATGTGTACCCATATGCTGAACTGGGGTGTGCTTCCCATGTGGGAGGTGCCCAGTTCAGTACAACTATGGAGACTGCTCTGGGCTCTCCCTCTTCTCTCTGTCTCTGTCTGTCAAAAACAATAAAATAAATCTTAAAAAAAATAAACAAACTGTCCTTTCACCTCTGTACTTCGGTGTCTCCCTCAATTCTTTGTTCATGGTGTCCAAGAACCTGGACACCATGCCATGGAGGGTCCATTCTCCGGTAACACAACCAATCTTCAAAACTCTTTTTGGATGTAAGGGCAATCTGGCTGCGACATCTGGCTACCCCATTGATCGCCATGGTTGATTCGGCTGATTTGGCTGGCTAGACAGGTTTCCCCTTCCTCCCTCACAGCTCCATGTGTGTCCCTCTTGAAGCTGGGTACACTTGGTCAAAGAGGACCTTCCCCGGTAGAGGACCATTCTTCAGTCAATGGTATATGAGTAGCTGCACTCTCCTTGCTAGAACCTCCAAACAAGCTCTCAAGACTCTTCACCTTGGAAAATGAAAATTTTATACCCATTAAATAACCCCATTCCCTGTGGAAGAGAGGCTGTTTCATGGCAGGACACTGCTGGACCCTTGAACTAGATCTGGGCCATAACAGAGATTGCTTCCTGTAAATTTCCTGAGACTGCCTGATCCACCTTCCTCTATGGCCCACAGCACTGAACAGGCCATTGCCCCACCCTGGGCAAGCATGTAAGTTGTTTCCCCTTTATCTAGGGTGGATCACAAACCAATACCCCTATCCATCCTGCCCTGTTCCATATAATTCTTTTTTTTTTTTAATTGTTTTTGACAGAGAGAGAGAGAGACAGACAGACAGACAGACAGAGAACTGAACTGGGGGCACTCCCCAGTTCAGCACATGGGTCCACACGGGCCAGAGCCAGGATTCGATCATGGGTCCCCGGCGCTGCAAAGTGAGCGCTTAACCCACTGAGCCATCCCGGCTTCCCCCAATATAATTCTTTAGCACCTGCCATGTGGCATGGAGGATATCCACATTACTCTTACATCTCATATGTAAGTTTCCTTAATAAATTCTTGATGTAATGTTGGACTTGTCAGCCTCTTTCTTTGGTCTTACCTGCCCTCTGCTTATGGAGGTAGATTTTCAGGCTTTCCCCTGGATCTGCTGGGTCACCCTAGCCCCTGGCAACTATCATTCTACTTTGTCTCTATGAATTTGACTATACTAGGTACCTCAAAAAGTACAATCAGACAGTATTTATTTTTCTGTGACTAACTTATTTCACTTTGAATAATGTCCTCAAGGTTCATCCATGTTTATCATGTGTCAGAATTTCCTTCCTGGGAAAGCTGGGATGGCTCAGCGGGTTAAGAGCTCGCTTTGAAGCCCTGGGGACCGAGGATCGAATCCCAGTCCCGGCCCATGCGGACCCACATGCTGAACTGGGGTGTGCCCCCAGTTCAGTTCTTGCCGGGACCTATGTGGGAGGCTCCTGGCCCAGTTCCTGCCCTGAACAACCCTGTGCCCGCCTTTGGAGTGAAACTATATGGAAAACTAATGTCAACTATGGAGACTGCTCTGGGTCCTCCCCATCTCTCTCTGTCTCTGTTTCTGTCAAAAATCAATAAAATAAATCTTTAAAAAAAAAAAAAAGAATTTCCTTCCTCTTTAAGGCTGAATATTATTTCATTGTATGTATATACCACATTTTGTTTATCCATTGTTTGTGTTGTTTCCAGATTTTGGCATGTGAATAATGCAGTAATGAACATGGGTATACAACTACCTCTTCCAGACCCTGTTTTCAATTATTTTGGGTATATACCCAAAAGTGGAATTGCTAGATCATATGGTAATTCTATGTTTAATTTTTATGAAGAACTACCATACTTTTTTCCATAGAGGCTACACCATTTTATATTCCTGCCAATGGTATACAAGGGTTCCAGTTTCTCCATATCCTTGACAACACTTATTTTGTTTTGTTTTTGTTTTCTGCTTTTTGTATTTATTTTTTGATAGTCATTGTAGTGGGTATGAGGTGGTTTGGTATCTCACTATGGTTTTGATTTGCCTTTCTGTAATGATTAGTGATGTTTAGCATCTTAATGTGCTTTTTTAATGCACTTATTGGCCATTTGGATAGAGACTTTGGAGAAATGTCTACTCTAGTCTTTTGTTCACATTTTTTAGAATATATTTTTATCAAGGTATAATATTAGTTTTAGGAATACAACATAGTGATCCAATATTTGTATATATTGCAAAATGATCACCACAATAAATCTAGTTAACATTCATCACCATACAGTTACAATTTTTTTCTCGTGATGAGAACTTTTTAAATTTACTGTCTCAGCAACTTTTGAATATGCAATACAGTATTAACTCCTTGACATATAAAAGAAATTCTAACTGAGCAAAAAATACTACTTGTTTTTCAACTAAATGTGTGCGAGTGCAATAACCAGTATTGGATTCACATGACTTGTAAACATTGATTCCAAATCTGACACGTTTGGTAGCTATAAATTGCAAGTACCCCAGCCATCCTTTGAATTTCATCAGTGACTCGTCTAGGGTGACATCTTCATCCAGAGTGTATAATTGTTCAAACTTATTCAAATAGTTGACTATATTTTGCACTTTTCATATTCTGTCTTCTTTACATAGTTTCATTATTCATAAAATGAAGAAAATGTAATATAGCCAAGACATTTGTGAGGCACAGGTTGTGAAAATATCAGTGTCTCTAATATTGCTCTTTTTGACCAGTACATATCTATATTTTTAAAGATTTATTTTATTGTTTTAAGAGGAAAGAGAGAGGGAGGGAGGAGGGGAGGGCCCAGAGCAGTCTCCATAGTTGTACATCATTAGTTGTGACATGGTTTCATTCCACACAGGTGGATGTGCTGCTGTGTGGGACGGGAACCAAACCAGGGGCCTCCCACATGGGAGGTGAGAACCTTCGGTCCCATACCATCCCAGTGGTTACCAGTCGCACTGCAGTTCAGTATATGGGTTTGCATGGGCCAGGGCCGGGAGTTGAACCCCAGACCTTGCAATTGGGAGGCAAGTGCTCAACTGCTGAGCTATCCTGGCATCCCCATTACATATCTACTTTAGTTTTTTTACTTGTGACATTATGATGTCACAAGCAAAGCATACAAGAGGTATGCTTCCTTTTCATCACTTAATACTGGAAACCATTCCTCGTTCTTAATTTTGAGTTCTGGTCCTTTATCTTTTGACTTGCATATCTATTTGTTTCAATGGTTATCATCACACACACAAAAAAAATCATCACTTAGCACTTGTTTCAAAACACAAAGAGGTGTAGGAGTTGCTCCTAGTCTTTGCAAAACTAAAGTGCTTATACCAGCAATATGGATAAATGGTTTTATATTTGGAATCTTTAAGATTTGTTTGTTTGTTTGAGAGGTGAGGGAGAAGGGAGGGCCCAGATCAGTCTCCATAGTTGTACATCATTAGTTGTGACATGGTTTCATTCCATGCCGGTGGATGTGGGGCCACATGGGGTGGGAACTAAACAGAGGGCCTCCTGCATGTGAGGCAAAGGACCTTTGCCAACGAGCCATATCTGTAGTTGTGCCACAGTTCAGCATATAGGTTTGCATGGGCCAGGGCTGGGAATTGAACCCCAGACTTCATGATTATGAGACAAGTGCTCAACTGCTGAGCTATCCCGGCATCCTGGAATTTTTTTTTTCTTTCCAATTCTATTCTTTATCTCCTGAATCACAATAATCATGTTTGATACAGATACAGGTCTTGCACATTTACAAACATTACGTTGGATAAGGCTACCTTCACTTGAATTTGAATGTTCTGTTGAATAGTCAGCATACAAATTTGTTGAATGTCAGTCTTGCTGTTTTCACTAGAATACCCCAGTTGGCTTTCAATGTCACTTTCATACAAATTGAAAACAGACATCTTTTTTTTTTAAGATTTATTTTATTGTTTTTGACAGAGACAGAGAGAGACAGAGACAGAAAGAGACAGAGAGAACGGGGAGGGCCCAGAGCAGTCTCCATAGTTGTACGTCATCAGTTTTCGACATGGTTTCATTCCACACAGGTGGGCAGGAGCTGCACAGGGCGGGAACCAGGATGGGGGCCTCCTGCATGGGAGGCATGGCCCTGAGAGCTGGGGGCCAAACCAGGGGCTTCCTACATGGGAAGTTCACCCTGGCAAGAACTGAACTGGGGCCACACCTCAGTTCAGGATATGGGTGTGCACGCCACCCCTGGGTCTTGGTACTCGGGCTCCAGGGCTGCAAAATGAGCGCTTAACCCACTGAGCCATCCCGGCTTCCCTGAAGTGAGTCTCTTATAGGTAATAAATGTAAGGGTCTTGTATTCTTATCCATTCAGCCACCCTATCTTTTGATTGGAGCATTTAATAAATTTACATATAAAATAATTGTTGGTAGATATGTAGTTATTGACATTTTATTGATCATATTTTTAAAGATTTATTTTATTGTTGGAGAGGTGAGAAAGAGAAACAGAGTGAGAGAGAAGGGGGGAGGCCCCAAAGCAGTCTCCATAGTTGTACATCGCTAGTTATGACATAGTTTAATTCTACACAGGTGGATGTGGGGCCACGTCGGGAGGGAACCAAACTGGGGGCCTTCCACATGGAAGGTGAGAACCTTCACTACTGAAACATCTCGGTGGTTACCAGTTGCACCACAGCTCAGCATATGGGGTTTGCATGAGCAGGTTCTAGGACTTGAACTCTGGACCTTACAATTGTGAGGCAAGCTCTAAACCACTGAGCTATTCCAGCATCCCTATTAATCATACTAGTAGTAGTAGTTGTAGTAGTAGTAGTAGTAGTAGTAATATTTGTCTTAAAGAAGCCCCTCTGAGATTCCTTGTAATACTGGTTTGGTAGTGAACTCCTTTAGCTTTTTCTTGTCTGGAAAACTTTTTATCTGTCCTTTGAGTCTAAATGATAGATTTGCTGGGTAAAGTAATCTTGGTTATGGGCCCTTGCTTTTCATCACTAAATATTTTGTGCCAGGCCCTTCTGACCTGCAAAGTTTCTGTTGAGAAATCAACAGTCTATGGGAGCTACCTTGTAGGTAACTAACTACTTTTTTCTTGCTGCTTTTAAGGTTCTTCCTTTGTCTTTAATCTTTAGCATTTTAATTATGATGTGTCTTGGTGTGGGCCTCTTTGGGTTCATCTTGTTTGGGACTCTCTATGCTTCCTGGGCTTGTATATCTACGTTCTCCAGGTTAGGAAAGTTTTCTGTCATTATTTCTTCAAATAAGTTTTCAATTCTTTGCTCCTTCTGTTCTCCTTCTGGTATCCCTATAATGTGCATGTTGGTATGCTTGGTGTTGTTCTAGAGGCCCCTTAAAATGTCCTCACCTTTTTGTATTCTTTTTTCTTTTTGTTGTTCTGATTAGGTGTTTTCTTCTACCTTAACTTCCAAATCACTGATTTGATCCTCTGCTTCATCTAATCTACTACTGATTCCCTCTAATGAAGTCTTGTCTCCATTTTTATGTTTTCTATCTATTTATTGAAGTTCTCCCTGAGATCACTGAGTAAACTTATAACCAGTGTTTTGAACTCTGTGTCTATAGATTGCTTGTCTATGTTTTATTTAGTTCTTTGTGTGGAGCTTTTTTCTATTCTTTTATTTGGGAATGTTTCTTTATCACCCATTTTAGCTGCCTCCATGTGTTTGTTTCTATGTATTACATAGGGCTCCTATGTCTCTTGGTCTTAGTAGAGTGGCCTTAGTAGTTGGGGCCCAATGGCACAGTCTCCCTGGTCTCCAGAGCCAACTGTTCCAGGTATGTCCCTTGTGTAGGTTGTGTGTGCTCTCCTGTTGTAGTTGAGTTTTGTTTGCTATTTGCACATCAATGGGAGGGACTGAACCTCAGGCTCATTGGTTGTGAAGACTGGGGTGCAGGGGCTGACCCTGCAGAGCAACATTTGCTTTAACAGAGCACTGGTGCCTGTTCAATCATCGCTTTGGGTATTTTGTCCTTAGAGGTGGCTGGGTAATGCTCTGGCTTGGTCCAAAGCTGGCCAGTGGTCCTCCCAACCCCAGGGCCTCCTGGGAAGGGACCTGCTACAGGCCAAGTTCAGCAGTAGCTTGTGCCCTGCCTGGGGCCATCTGGCATGAGTCACAAAGCAGTTCACATATGTCCACTGCCAGCACTAGGTTTAGAGTTGCCTCAAGAGGCCAAGCCATAAACCAAGGCCAACTGTCACTAGTGCTGGATTTAAGGCTGCTCAGCAATACATACAGGACACGCCAAAGTTAGATGCTGCCTGTTTGAGTTTTGTGAACCTTTGAGAGATTTTATGAAAGTCTGCAGCATGAGCCAAGACAGGCTGTTTGTACGGAAAAGCCACTGGAAGGGGTGGAGCGGGGTCTCTGGGTATCACTAGGGCAGGGTGAACCAATGGCGTTAGCCAGGTTGATGGAGACTCAGATGTGGTGGCTACTTGTTGCATTTGCACACTGGGAGGCAGGAGAGCTCAACAGAGAGACAATGGCTTCTTCCAGCAACTATCCAGGAGAAAGCTGCCCCTCCAGCTCTGGCCATGAAGCCAGACAATTGAACTCCTCCCATTCTCCCTAGTGCCTTTCAAGCTGCTGCCCCAGTTCTGGAGCTCAGAGGGAGTGAGTCTGTCAGTAAGTCCATGCGCGAGCCCTTTAAGAGGAACACCTGAGATTTCATCTATCTTCATCTCACTCAGCCACAATCTTTTCTGGTTTTTACAGCCAGAAGTTACGTGGACTTCTCTGCTCTGCACTGGAACCCTGGTCTGGGGACTCTGGTATGCTATTGGGATACCCTCACTCCTCCAGGGGGAAAACGCCACAGCTGAGATAACCCTCCTGGTTTTGTTTGTTTGTTTGTTTTTTCAATATATTTTTATTTATTTATTTATTTTTGACAGAGGAGAGAGAGAGATACAGAGACAGAGAGAGAACTGAACTGGGGGAGCTCCCAGTTCAGCATATGGTTCCGCATGGGCCGGGGCCAGGATTCGATCCCTGGTCCCCAGGGCTGCAAAGTGAGCGCCTAACCCACTGAGCCATCCCAGCTTCCCTTTTTTTAAAATATTTATTTATTTATTTTTATTGTTTTTTGACAGAGAGAGAGAGAGAGAGATACAGAGACAGAGAGAGAACCGAACTGGGGGAGCTCCCAGTTCAGCATATGGTTCCGCACGGGCCGGGGCCGGGACTCGATCCCTGGTCCCCGGCACTGCAAAGTGAGCGCTTAACCCACTGAGCCATCCCGGCTTCCCCCCCTCCTGGTTTTTAATGGTCACATGCAGCTGTGGGACCAGCCCATTCTATGTCTCTGCTCCTCTTACCAATCTTAAAATGGATTTTTCTCTATGTCCTTAGATGCAGGGCTTTGGTTCAGCTAGCCTTCAAATGATTCTCAATGATGGTGGTTCTGTAGTTCTAATTTTGATGTAGTCACAAGAGGAGATAAACACAGTGCTTACCTACTCTACCATCTTGACTGGAACTTAAAAAGTTTTAATTATATAAAAATAATATAGGGGAAGCCGGGATGGCTCAGTGGGTTAGGCGCTCACTTTGCAGCGCCGGGGACCAGGGATCGAATCCCAGCCCCAGCCCGTGCGGAACCATATGCTGAACTGGGAGCTCCCCCAGTTCAGTTCTCTCTCTCTCTCTCTCTCTCTCTCTCTCTCTCTCTCTCTCTCTCTCTCTCTCTCTCTCTCTCTCCCCCCTCCCTCTCCCTCTCTCTCTCTCTCTCTCTGTCAAAAATAAATAAAATAAACAAACAAAAAAATAAACAAACAACAAAATAATAATAATATAGAAAGTCATATTGATATGTATTACTTTCATATATTGATAAAAAACTTATAAAAAAATGTCTCATGGCCAATAGCCTCCATTCCAATTAAAGCTAGTTAAAAAGTATAGGATGAGTACCATAGCCACTATTATTATTTTCTCCTTTTTAATATGAAGGAATTAAGATACACAGAATTATAAAATATATGTGATAGTCTCATGGTAAAATATTCTTTTACTGTCAGTTTTTATTTTTCACATTTTTGATATCTCAAGATTCTTATATCCTCATATATTAAACAGAGAGATAGAAGTATACAACTCAATTTAAAAGTGAGCAAATGAAAGCTACAGAGAACAGATTAGTGATTTCCACAGAAAGAAGTGGGGTGGGGGTAGGCAAAATGGATTAAGGAAATCAAAAGATGCAAATTTTTAGTTTTAAAATAAATAAATTATGGAGATATAATGTACAGTATAGTGGTTATAGTTATTAACCCCTTGACATACAAAGATATCTCGGATATATCATGTGTTTCTTAAGTCATTATAAACATTGATATCTCTGGGATGCTCACAGATTTAATTTGCTTTGAGTGCAGTTATAATGCAAATATTACCAAGAAATAATAATATATAGTTAGTGTTAAAATGTGAACTGTAGAAATAATCCCTTTAAGATGTCTGTTTTGGGGGAAGCCAGGATGGCTCAGCGAGTTAAGAGCTCACTTTGTAGCCCTGGGGACTGACGATCAAATCCCAGCCCCAGTCCACACCCATATGCTGAACTGGGTGTGCTTCCCATGGGGGAGGTCCCCAGTTTGGTTCTTACCTCCCCAGTTCTCTCACACTGGCTCAGACCCTGGCTCAAGGGGGTCATGCCTCCCATGTAGGAGGCCCCCAGCCTGGTTCCAGCCCTGCACAGCCCCCACCCACCTGTGTGGAATGAAACCATATCGAAGACTACAACTATGGAGACTGCTCTGGCCCCCACTTCTCTTTGTCTCTCTCTCTCTCAAAAACAATAACATAACTCTTTTAAAATTTTTGACATCTTAAAGTAAATTTTAAGATTTATCTTATTGTTTGAGAGGAGAGTGAAAGAGAGAGAAGGAGAGTGAAAGAGAAAGAGAAAGAGAAAGAGAGAAGGGAGGAGGGCCTAGAGCAGTCTTCATAGTTGTACATCACTAGCCGAGACATAACTTCATTCCACACAGGTGGATGTGGGGCCACATGGGGCAGGAACCTTCATCACCGAGTCATGGTGGTTACCAGTGTTTCACAGTTCAGTATACGGGTTTGTATGGGCCAGGGCTGGGATTCAATCTTCAGAACTCATGGTTGCAAGAAAAATGCTCAGGGAAAGCCAGGATGGCTCAGCGGGTTAAGCGCTCGCTTTGAAGCCTGGAGGACCGAGGATCGAATCCCGGCTCCGGCCCAGGCAGACCCACATGCTGAACTGGGGTGTGCTTCCCGAATGCGGTGAGGCCCCCAGTTCAGTTAAAAAAAAAAAAATGCTTAAAAATAAAAAGAAAAATGCTGAACCTGCTGACCTATCCCAGTATCCCTAAGGTAAAACTTATACCATTCTGTTACATTTAATAGAATCTTAAGGTATAGTAATTTGATGCCTGTCATCATCTATTTTTAAAAGGTAAGAGAAAATTTGGTTTTCAATAATATGGTGGACCAGATATTTTGATGTGCCTTTCAATCAAACTAAGAATAGGAATAAAATGATAAAACCATTTTCTTAAAAACATCAAAAAGCTGATAAAATAGTAATGAATCTTTAAGGGAGAGGAAAATGAAACACTGATGCCATTTTCTTTACAGCTTTAAAAAAAAAGGTTCTGGGATTGAATGTAAAGCTTAGGTTCCACCCTAAAAAATGTCTTGAGGACTGTCCAAAACAACCAGCTCTTGCATGAATTTGCAACTCTAATTCACACAACTTAGGTGTTCCAAAAGTCCTAAAGCTATGCTTAAAGTCATACTAGACTGGTAGTGTCCCCATGCATCTGGCAGAAGAAAAAGCAAATCCTTATTTTAGGCATTAAAAATTTTCCTGCCAAAATATAATTTTGCAAGGAACATGAGCTTTCAAAGTAAAAAAAAAAAAAAAATTATTATGCAAGGTAAGGAGGTAAAGTATCAACTAGTATTAACAACACAGAACAGAAACAGGTCAGCAAAGGCTTTAAGACTTTAGATACTAGATAATCAGATTCAGATTATAAAATAACTCTGCATACTATACTTCAAAACATAAAAGACAAGCTTAACTATATCTGCACTAAATCAGAAACAATACCAAGCAGATTAGAAAAAGAATAAAACAAAAATTACAGATAAAAAATTTAAATGATTGTGTTTCCTGGAGCTGCCATAACAAATTACCACAATCATATCTCAATAACAAGCATACAAAAGACAGGATATTCAAAAATTTGAACAAATTTGACCTAACGGATATATATAGAACATTGTACTCAACAATTGCAGAATACAGTTTTCCTTTTTCATACAAGGGCACAAGGAATTATAGTCTTAAATGTATGTATGTGTGTGTGTGTTCATAAAATAAAAGCTAAACAATAAAGAGCTAACTACTGTTAACCTAAAAATACAAAGCTGAAGTGAGAATCAACAAGTGTTTATTTGAGATAACAGACTTGCAATTCCAGTGCACAGATTCAGGCAGAAACCCAAATTCTGTCCTAATTACAGAGTGAAGGCAAGGGGGGTTTATTAGAAAAGGAAGGGAAATAATTATACGAGTAGAAGAAAGGTATTTCTATTGGTGTTAATAAACTGAGTTACTCTTTAGCTTATATGTACATGGCTGGTTACTGATTCTACTTTCAGAAAGGCAGTCTATAATCAACATTCCTGTGGTCAGGATGTCTGCTTTCCTGTTTTACAAACAGTTGGTAAAACTATGTTGATTTGGCCCTGTCCAAAGGTTATTTCACTCAGTTGAAACCCTCCAAAGGTTCAAGGAGCAAGACATACGGTAATGGCAGTTCCTCTGGAATGGCTATGGCTTCACTTATGTCAACTTTCCACAGTACTCATTTTAAAACATTAGAAAAAAGATATTTTAAATTAGAGGGAAAAAATCAAGATAAGAGCTAACTTAAAGATTTATTTTTATTGTTTTTGACAGAGAGAGACAGAGAGAAGGGGGAGGGTCCAGAGCAATCTCCATAGTTGCATGTCATTAGTTTTCTTCTTTTTAAAATATTTATTTTATTGTTTTTGACAGAGAGACAGAGAGAAGGGGGGGCCCAGAGCAGTCTCCATAGTTGTATGTCATTAGTTTTCAACATGATTTTGTTCCATGCAGGTGGGCGGGGGCCCTGCAGTGCAGGAACTAAGCTGGGGGCCTCCCGCATGGGGGGCATGGGTGACCAGATTTTAACATTGGTAAAGTGGGACACCATTGACCGAGGGGTGGGGAAGTTCTTGATTAAAAATTTGGTCTATCTCCCGCTGTTCCCTAGCTTGTCATGCATTCTTTCCAAAAATCGGGACTTTTTTAAAACACCGCAGGATGCGGGACAAATTGTTAAAAATTGGGACTGTCCCGCCAAAAGCGGGACGTCTGGTCACCTTATCAAAGCAAACGCTTAACCCCCTGAGCCATCCCCACTTCTCCATGTCATTAGTTTTCCACATGGTTTCATTCCACAGGTGGGCGCAGGGTTGCGCAGGGCAGGAACCGGCTGGGGGACTCCCACATGGCAGGTATGCCCCCATGGGGTGGAAGCCAAACTGGGATCTCCGACATGGGAAGCTCACCTTGGTGAGAAATGAACTGGGAGCACACCCCAGTTCAGCATATGGGTTCCCATGGGCCAGGGCTCAATTCTAAGACCCCAGTGCTGCAAGATGAGCACTCAACCCACTGAGCCATCCCGGCATCCCCAAGAGCTAAATTTAACATAGAAAATAAACCTACACAAAATATCAATAAAGCCAAAAGTTAGTTCCTTAAAAATAAAACAACTGGGGAAGCCAGGATGGCTCGGAGGGTTGAGTGCTTGTCGTAAAGCCCCAGGGTCTGCTGATTGAGTCCTGGCTCCAACCTGTGCAGACCCATATGTTGAACTGGGGTGTGCTTCCCATGCAGGAGGCCCCCAGCCTGGTTACTGCCCTGCAAGACTCCCTGCTCATCTGTGTGGAATGAAATTGTCAAAAACTGATGACATGCAACCCTCTGGGCCCTCCTCTTCTGTCTCTTTCTGTCTCTGTGTGTGTGTGTGTGTCTCTCTGTCAAAAACAATAAAATCTTTAAAAAAAAAAAAGGAAATAAAAGGAATAAAGAATGCAAAATAATAATTGTAAATGCAAATTACAGGGCTATGGTATAATAAAAAATAAATATTTGGTGTTTGTCTCCCAGTTCCTGGCACAGAGCTCATAAAATCTTTGGCTATCCTGAGTAACAAAGGCATCTTTTGTATGCTAATGAATGCTGGGGCAGATGGGGCAGATAGCTTCAGGATGGGGGCTGGTCCACTGAAAGATCAAGCAGTGATTAAAGGGTTAGAACTTTCAGCCCCACCCACATCCCATTTCCAGGGAGGGAAGAAACGCTGGAGACTGAGTTCAATCACCAATGGACAATGCTTTAATCAATCATGCCTATGCAATAAAATCTCCATAAAAATTAAATGAAAGGGTTTGGAGAGCTTCTGGAATGGTGAACACATCTAAGTGCTGGGAGAGTGGAGCACTAGGAAAGGGTGTGGCAATTCCTTGCCTCCCCCATACCTTAGCCTATGCATCTCTTCCCTCTGGCTGTTCTTGAATTGTATCACTTATAACAAACTGGCAAATGTAAGTAGAATGTTTTCCTGAGTTCCATGAGTCTTTCTAATGAATTCTTGAACCTGAGAGAGGGGTCATGAAAACCCTTAAATTCAGAGTAGGTGGGTCAGAAGTCAGGTGGCAAACTAGGACTTGTGACTGGCACCTGAAGTGGGGATAGTCTTGTGTGGCCAAGCCCTTAACTAGTGGGGTCTACACTAACTCCATATACTTAGTGTCAGAACTGAACTGAATGTTGAACACCCAGTTAGTGCCAGAGAATTAGTGGAAAACACCATTTATTTGATGTCAGAAAAAAGTTCTTTTTATTTTTAAATATTTATTTAATTTTTGACAGAGAGAGAGAGAGAGAGAGAGAGAGAGAGAGAGAGATACAGAGACAGAGAGAGAACTGAACTGGGGGAGATCCCAGTTCAGCATATGGTTCCGCACGGGCCGGGATATGATCCCGGTCCCGGGCGCTGCAAAGTGAGTGCTTAACCCACTGAGCCATCCTGGCTTCCCCAGAAAGAAGTTCTTTACAGAATGATTATGTATGCAAAAATTTCCCAACAAATTTACATATACAATATTAGAATTTAAGAGGTTTAGCTGTTATAGTTCACCCGACAAAGTTACACCAAGCAGCATTTGGGAGATAGGAGTCACAAAGCTTTATTTATGCCGGCAGGCTCAGAGGAGTGTTGTTCCAAAGTCTGAGCCCCGACTCAGGGAGTATCAGGCATATATAGGCAGAATTTTACTTAGTTATTTTCTATGATAAGTTCCTCTTCTTCCCACAGTCATATATCTATGTTTGGCAGATGCAGGCGCCAGGAGAGTGGGAGAGGCCAAGGCCACAGGTACAGGGAGTGAGCAGGCACTGCAGAAGCAGGGGAGTGATGGCATAAGGAGCAAGGAAGATTTACAGAAGCAGCGGCTTAACTGCAAGCAGTGTTACAGGGCTTTGTCCATATCATAGCAAGGCTATTGCTAGCCTACACAATCAATATATAAAAAATCAACTGTATTGTTACACACTCACAAGAAACAGAAAACAAAAAAATACTTAAAAAAAAATTTATTGTATTGGTTTTGACAGATATATAGAGAGAGACAGAGAGAAGGGGAAGAGCCCAGAGCATTCTCCATAATTGTATGTCATCAGTTTTCGACATGGTTTCATTCCACACAGATGTGCAGGGCGGGAACCAAGATGGCGGCCTCCCACATGGGAGGCATGCCCCCTTGAGCCAGGGCAGGGGCCAAATGGGGGTGTGGGTGTGGGGGTGGGGGTGTGGGTGTGGGAGGGCAAGAAACAAACTGGGAGCCTCCTGCATGGTAAGCACACCCCAGTTCAGCATATGGGTCCACACTGGCCGAGGCCGGCTTTGATCCTGTCCCTGGGACTGCAAAGCAAGCGCTTAACTCACTGAGCCATCCTGGCTTCCCCTGTCTCTCTTAAAATATCTTATTGCGCTATACTCCCCCTTCTTCTTTGTGGTGACATATTGACAGCAGATAACTGAAACTGCAAAGCAAAACCATAGATAAGGGAGACTACTGCATTAATTTTTTCTTTCTTTTTTTTTTTTTTTATCTTTTCACATTTATAGAGAGAAATTATCTTTTTGTCTTCAGTGCATAGTTATTTCTATTTTACTTTTTGACAGATAGAGAGAGAGACAGAGACAGAGACAGTTAGAGAACCAAACTGTGGGAACTCCCCAGTTCAGCACGTGGGTCCTGCCTGGGCCGGAGCCGGGATTCAATCCTCGGTCC
>PVKE010017657.1:0-30481 GCA_004027555.1 Craseonycteris thonglongyai
TAAAATACACTAATACTAATGATAGCTGATGAGCTAAAAAAAAAAAAAAAGAAAGAAAAAATAAGGGGGGGGGGGCTCATGGTCTCATTCTAAACCTGACAGTGGATCCAGTGGGGCAGCAGAGGGGACTAAAAGTCAACGCCACTCCCACAGCAGGTCTCATGAAGGAGATCCCAATGGTGCATTTAAATGCACTGTGGAAAGTTGCACAAATAATTTAGGACTGTGAGAGATTATAGTTTGGTACGTGGTAAGAATTCATGGGGATTTCACTAAATGTCATTAGCAAATGATGGCAGAAGTCATTGTTAATGAGAATCATGAATGAGAGGTTTTCAAATTTTAGAGCCCGTGACAATAGACCTCAAGAGTTGGCTAAAATGCTAGATGAAGTATCAGAATTTATGATTTGATTTATAGTTAATGAGGAAGAACAATTTACATGCTCAACAAGCAACCAAGGAAATTCTGATGTTTGTGTCCCACAGTGAAAAATGCTGACATGTCCCAGTCATATATAACACACAAAACTGCACTGATTATAGTATACTCTATTTAAGCAGACTGGATTATGGTTAGATATTTATATTTTTTAAATGAAGAATGGAGATTTATTTTTATTTACGTAGAAAATTGTATTCAGTGCATAGTAAGCAACTGAGCTATCAATGTTATTAGCCATTTTTTTCATAAAATGAAAACATGCTTTATTTATTAATGTGTTATTTCATTTACTGACATTGGTTCATAAAAATTACATCGGTCCCAGGTGTATAATTATACAGTACTTCATCTATGTGTTGCAATATGTGTTCACCACCCAGAGTCAGCTTTCTTTCCATCACCACATATTTAGCTCTTCACCTCTCTTCTCCCACCACCTCCTCCTTAACCTTAGGTAACCACTACACTATTGACTATGTTTTGGAACTTTACACTGAGAATAGAGACTAACAACCATTTGGAGGACTTTATTTTTCTTTCTTGTCTGATATCTCTCTGCAGCACTAAGTACCCTATCTAATTTAAAGATTTATTTTTATTGTTTTCGACAGAGAGAGAGAGAGAGAGATACAGAGATAGAGACAGAGAAGGAGGAGGGCCCAGAATAGTCTCCATAGTTGCACATCATTGGTTTTTCCACATAGTTTCATTCCGCAGGTGGGCAGGGCTGCACAGGGCAGGAACTGGTCCAGGGTCTCACCCCAGTAAGAACTGAACTGGGGGCACACCCCAGTTCAGCATATGGGTGCACACAGGCCGGAGCCAGGATGCAATCCATGGTCTCCAGGGCTGCAAAGTGAGCGCTTAACCCACTGAGCCATCCGGCTTCTCCCTATCTAATTTAATTAGAATGACTCACTATATCTGTGAAAGACAGGCACTTCCATACAAGATCTGACAATTAAATTTACTAACTCATCCTAGTAAAAGTGCTATCTACCTCATTGCTGAATATCAATATGGTTGTCTTTGAAGTACTCCCCTTGGGAAGCTATGCATCAATGCCAGCACCTAGTCCACCCTTCATAGCAAGTTTGGAACTCTTTCTGGAATGGTCATCAGAGCTGTCCACATATTACACCTGATGTCCTGAATGTCCTAAAAATGTGTTCCTTTCAATATTTCCTTTATTTTAATGTGAAGAAAAAAGTCATTTGGAGCCAGCTCAGGAGAATAGGAAGGGTTTTTCGATAGAGTTATTTGTTTACTGGCTAAAAGCTCCCTCGCAGATAGTGCCGTGTAAGCCAATGCATTGTTATGATGCAAGAGCCATTCGGTGAAAAGTTCAGGTCGTTTTTGTGTAATTTTTTCATGCAGCATTTTCAGCACTTCCAAATAGTCAACTTGGTTGACTGTTGAGTTGGAACAAATTCATAATGAACACCCCCTCTGATATCAGAAATGGTTAGTGACATCATCCTTTCAACTTGTGATTTGAACTTTTTTGGTCATGGAAAATTAGCTGAATTTCCTTGTGCACTTTTACATTTTGTTTCAGGGTCATATCGGTACACCCATGTTTCATCACCAGTGATAACACATCCCAAAACATCATTTGCCTCTCCAAAGGGTCTTAGAAAACTCAAGCTCCGAAATTTTCACAACAGCACACTAAAATTTCAACAACATTAATGAATGCCACTCAGCAAAACAATGCCACATTTCCACACATACACAGCTGTGAGACACTGATATTACCAAGCTGTTTGTACAGTGCTGCCAATGTAAGTGCACTGTGGCAAGTTAGCAAACTTAATTATCAGACCTAGTGTGCAAATGAATTACCCACACTGAGCTAATTTAGTTTATCAAGTTGTCCAGATTAATTAGGGCATTTTCCTAAATAAGACTAAGAAAAATGATAAATCTTTAGGAAATAAAGAAAATTATTAGAGAATAGTATTCTATGTGGAATTTTAAGTAGTATTTTTTTAATGTGTTAATATTGACTTGGGAAAATGTTTACAAAATATTAAGTGAAAGCAGAATATTACAAACAACATGTGAAGAATTAGTGCATTTTTATAAATAAATATATTTATATCTGTGTTAGTTTATTCAGGCTGCTATAACAAAATATTTCAAACTAGGTAGCTTAAAAACAGCAAAAAATTATTTCTCACAAATCTGGATGCTGGAAAGTTCAAGATCAAGGTGCTAGCATGATTGTGTTCTGGTAGAAGCCCTTTTCCCAGTACATAGCTGTCACCTTCTAGTTGTGTCCTACAGAGTGTATGGGACAAGAAATCTCTCTGGAACTTGTTTTATAAGGTTACTAATCTCATTTATGAAGACTATGCCCTCATGACCTATACATCCCAAAGGCCCTTACCTCATACTATCATTAGCTTTGAGGAGGAGGATTCAACATATGAATTTTGGGGGACACAAATATTCAGACCACAGCAGTATGTGTGGAAGAAAGTTCGAAAGCATACCCAACAAATGTTAATTATGCTTGTCTCTGTTGAGTGATATGTGATTATTTTTAATTATTTGTGGTTCATCTGTATTTTTAATTTGTATGTATTAAACACCCATTATGCACAAAATTCAAACAGTTTTTTTTTTCTTTTTTCTCTAAACATCAGAGATACCATGGATTCAGGGCTCAGGGAGGAAGCTTCATCTTACATATGATTATAAGTTTTCTTGGTATCCAGGCCATAGTCTGAGCTCTGAACTCAAAGGAACATAAAGATTAAGTAATATTTTTGTCCTTAATTTGTTCTCCAACTATTTATTTTATTCAATATCGATGCCGTATCATGGAATATTGACTAGCTTATTGAACTTCATCTTTTGTTGTTGTTGTTGTTATTCATCCTCACAAAAATGTACTCAATTCTGAATAAATGTTCAAATGGAAATACGAAAGCTGCCTGAAAGGTGGGTTCAACATAAATAACAATTTTTTCATAAAAATATTGGAAATTAATCTAAAAATATCTAATATGAAAAATACATCTTAAAAAGTGACTTAATGTTAATATCTGTATAATATTTAAATATTATGAAAATACTAAGTAGTGATAGAATTACAATTTTATGAGAATATCTTGCTTAGGTTGAGATCATTGAGTGACCTATTAGAGGTCACTATTTGTTTTGCAGTTTCATTTTTATTTTACATGCTTGAATGACATTTCTTGGTGCTTAAATTAAACTAGGGTAATTTATATAATGCTAAAGTGATAGAATAGCACATTAGACTTTATTTTAGTTACCATTAATAATCAAAATTATTTTATGGTGTGAATTTTTGTTTTTATAACTGAATGAAAAGAATTACACATTTATTTTTTAAATTATATGCAACCTGGTGAAGGATCCCTGTCAACTTGACAATTGTAATGCTCACACAGTACCCAGAAATTTATTTTATACATAACGTGTTCAAATGAGGATGATGGGCAAGCCATTATACAAATATTATAATTTTTCAAAACATTGTAAGTTCTATTGGAAAAATGTGTATAGTATGATTTTAATTTTCTTACATTGTTTGTGGTGATTCTCTGTTAGATACCATATCTGTAAAGGGTACACTGTTTCCTGGTTTTAGAATCCTACCTATGATCTGTCTATAGGCATGTATATATAAATCTAAAGGAAAAAGTCCATTCCTCTCTGGGAAAGAGTAGGGACTGCATGATTTGAATTCTCCCACTTAGGCTTGAGGTCTCTGTTCAAAGAACCCATGGCTGCAAAGAAGTTTACAGAGTCTTCATGCTTTTTAAGACAATATGACAAGCTAAGACTTGTATTTTTGGAATGTACTTACATCTTCAATTATTGATTTGTTGTTGCCAAGTATCCAAAAAGAAGAGCTCACAGAGTTCTAGCACACTCAGCACCCCCTCCCACCCCCGCACCTGGAAGTTTTGTTTAGACCTTTTACCTAACCTTACCGCAGATCTGCAGGTGGTGGTGACTTGCTGAGAACCAGGATTGTACAGGAAAAAAAGAAAAAAAGAAAGAAAGAAGGAAAGAAAGAAGGCAGAAAGGAAGGATGGAAGGAAGGAAGGAAGGAGAGAAAGAAAGGAAAGAAAGAAAATCAAGCAAAGTGACACAGCATTTACAAGAAACAACAAATAAGTAATGAATGTTTTAATATGACCATTTACTCATCTGTTCTAAAATGGCCAGAATGTTTCTAAATTCATCACCAGGCCCACTTTGAGTCAGTGATTTTGGTGTTTCTTAATGTGGACATCTCTGCTTATTTAGACATCTCCCCTTTACGCCTCCCAGTGAAAGTGAACCGAAGAAAGAGCAGGTTGTCAGTGGAAGTAGTTTGCTCCACAATAAAGAGTAAAGGAGTTCCAGTATTTCGTTATTCTTTCTAGGAGCCCTACAGAAACTTGCCCAATCACTATGCTCAATTAATAAAAATTGCCTACTGAAACCTCAATTGGACTGACCCAGCACCTAGTTATTATATCCAAAAATAGTGGGCATATTCACACATTGCTTTGAGGGAATTAAGATAATTACATGAGAAATTTATTATCGTATGCATAAGAAGTATCTCAATGAAGACATAACTTAGAGAGATAATTATTTCATATAAATATATACTATTTTTAGAAATAGACCCATTAAATTATTTGAAATAATAAACCCAGAGGGTAAAGGGGTTCAAATATATGATGATGGAAGAGAAATGATTCTAAGTGGTGAGCACACAATGTAATGTATAGCTGATGTATTATAGAAATGTACACGTGGAACCTATATAATTTTGCTAACTAATGTCACTCTAATAAATTTAATAAAAACTAAAAAGATACTAAAAGGAGACATATACACACAAAACAATTATCTGAATTCTGTAGTGGAAATTAAATTTTCTTATGGAAAGAGAATATGCAAATACATATTATTGATCTCATTCTCAATCTTTTAAGGTTTGGGAAATAATTTGGAAAAAATAACTGTTTATATGTAGCTTTTCTTGTATTTTGGGGTTTAATTATGTGGTCTGAATCAATTTGCTACTTTTCAACCTTCTCCAACACAAAACAAAACAAAAATAGAACACTTCTGTGGTGTCTTTTAAAGGTACCTGTCTTTGTTCTCCAAAACTGCACTATATCATTTATTTTTTAATTGTTTTTTTATTTGACAGAGAGAGAGAGAGAGAGAGAGAGAGAGAGAGAGAGAGAGAGAGAGATACAGAGACAGAGAGAAGGGGGAGGGCCCAGAATAGTTTCCGTAGTTGCACATCACTGGTTTTTTCACATAGTTTCATTCCACAGGTGGGTGTGGGGCTGCACAGGGCAGGAACTGGGCCGGTGAGAACCGAACTGGGGGCACTCCCCAGTGCAGCATATGGGTCCACATGGCCTGGGGCCAGGATTCGATCCTTGGTCCCCGGGGCTGCAAAGTGAGTGCTTAACCCACTGAGCCATCTTGGCTTCCCCTGATCTCCAAAACTGCACTATATCTTTAAGCTCATTTCTGAATATATCCTTTATCTTCTTCTCCTCTACAAAATCTGACAGCTGTTTGTTGAAAACATAATCTCTAAAATCTCGGTTGAGAATAACATTTTTTTCCCCATTCCCCATGTGTCACAGTGACATTATGTAGATTAGATATTTTACTTGACCCTCATTGCCACTTTATAATCATATCTGTCTTTTCCTGGTTGAAGAACCCAGATTTATTTTTAAAGCTCAAGTCATCAAACAGTATAGTTCTCTTCCCCTTCTTAGTCATTATCTATTAACATATTTGCTATTCACTGCCATTATTTATGTCTTTAGATGTCTAACAATTTATCTTCATCTCTACTCCTATCTCTATTGTACTTGACTTCAACATCAAAATGCCTTTATTTATTTATTTATTTTGACAGAGGAGAGAGAGAGAGAGAGATACAGAGACAGAGAGAGAACTGAACTAGGGGAGCTCCCAGTTCAGCACATGGTTCCACACGGGCCGGGGCCGGGATTCGATCCTCGGTCCCCGGCGCTACAAAGTGAGCACTTAACCCACTGAGCCATCCCGGCTTCCCCTCAAAATGCTTTTAAACTTAAGGTTTTCAATTCCTTGATTTACTTGTCTCCAAAATATTTTCTACCTTTACTTAGTTTATCATTCCAAGGTTCAAACTCTACTTTTTTTTTTATTTTTTCATCATTGTTAGCAGTGTCTCTCTACAATCAATCATGATTCCAAAAATTCCACACTGTACCATGTTTTATTCCTCTGTATCTCCCCACATTGTTAGATATTTCTATTTTTACTCTCCATTTCCTTCTGTTTTCACCTCTCATTAATCAGCATAAATTTCCAAGTGCAAAATAGTAGACACTTTCTTGCAAACATCTTCAGTTACTTTATTTCTTGCTGAATCATAGTCATCTGTCAGATATGGGTTTTACTTACCGGTACTAATTTGCTGAATTTTCCCTTATTTAGCATCTTCCAAATTACACTCATATTATTGAACAGAACCAGTTTAATTTTTCACCTACTTCAATTATTTTATACTTTCTATTGCCTACATAATTTTAAGTTGTCTTTCTAAAATGCATTTGATCTTAATGGCCAATAGGTTCCATAGTTGTCAGTTTTAACTAACTACTACTGGATGACCATCAGGAAGCTGAGTGATCAGAGATAAACTAATAAAATCTTCCCAGTCATTAATGTATGAAGTCAGTTGTATCTTTTTGTATATGACAGTTATTCATTAATAAAGGCACAATATAGTCAATTATCTTTCCCAGCATATATATAATATGTGAGCATGTATAAGTATGAACTATTTCTTTTTTAATGACTTGTATGCAAAACATAAAAAAATATAGAACAATTATTGCTTAACAATCAGATACCATTATAACTGCTTCTGGGACAGGGATTATTTGCTCACATAGTACCCTTAGCATTTTTCTTATTCCTGACTTAGGGTAGACATTTGCAATTTTTGTGTACTTGGGATATGTTATTTTGCTGTTAGATTTTATAAATATTAGTCTATATCAGAATTTTAAGACAGTGAATCTACAAAATTCTGAGATTATATTTATTAGGTTATTTGATATAGATCTAAAATAAATAATATATCATATATGTCTTCTCATAGAAAAAAAAACAATAGCCATTTCTGATTTAAGACCACAAGCACAATTAAATGAGAATATGAAAAGACAAGTACATAGACAAGGGACTCACCTAAGTATTAAGGATACACATAAGTTGAAAGTAAAGGAATGATAAAAGATATTCTGTAAAAATGAAAATAAAAGTAGGTGCAGCTATACTTACATTAGGCAAAATGGACAAGAGACAAAGTAGGTCATTATATAATGGTAAATGTCAGTCTATCAGGAGTACATTACAACTATAAATTATATGCACCCAATATTAGAGCACCTAAATATATTAAACATTATTTAACAGAGCTGAAGGCTAAAATAGATAGCAATGCAATATTAGTAGGGGACTTTAATACTCCAATTTAAACAATGAATTGATCATCAGGACAGAGAATCAATAAGGAAATAATTGATTTTAATTATACTTTAAGCCAATTGTTCTAACAGATATATGAGGACTGTCTAGAAAGCATCTAGCCATGTAATATAAAAAATAGGAGCATTTATGGCTGGATTTTTTCCAGACAGCCCTCATATACAGAAAAGTTTATCAAACCACAATAAAATACATATTCTTCTCAAATGTACATGGCACTTTCTCTAGTATAGATCATATTTTAGGCAGCAAAACAAGTATTAACAAACTTAAGAAGATTGAAGTCATACCAAGTATCTTCTCTGACTACAGTGGTGTAAAATTAGAAATAACAGGAAGCTGGAAATTTTACAGATATGTGGAAATTAAACAAGCAAATGTGTAACTACTGGGTCAAGAAAACAAATCATAAGGAAAATAAAACATATTGTGAGACAAGTGTAAATGGAAACACAACTTGCCAAAACTTACGGGTGAAGCAAAAGTAGTTTTAAGAAAAAAAAATCTGTAGGAAAAATGGGTAAATTGAGACAAAACAAAAATCTGAAATAAACAAACTAAACATGCACCTCAAGAAACTAAAGAAGGAAGAATAAACTAAGTCCAAGTTTAGCAGTAAGAAAGCAGTAATAAAGATCTGATTGAAAATAAACAAGCTAGACAGGAAAACAATTGAAACAGTAATGAAATTAAGAGTTTGATTTCTGAAAAGATCAATAAAATTGACAAACCTTTAGCTGTATTAACTAAAAGAGAGAGAAAGAGATAGGGAGAGAGAGAATGGTGACTAATTAATAAAATTATAAACAAGAAGAGGTTATTATCACTGATACCACAAAAATACCAAGGATCATAAGAGACTACTTCATATAATCATATATCAATGAATTAGGTAGCTTAAAAGAAATGCATAAATTTCTAGAAACAAACCAGTTAACAGCACTGAATTATAAAATAATAGAAAATCTGAACAGACCAGTAACAAGCAAGGCAATTAAATCTGTAATCAAAAATCTCCCAACAAATAAAAGTCCAGGACCAAATAACTTTATTGGTGAATTCTATCAAACAATAAAAAACAAAACAAAACAGAGAAACAAGTTTCAACATATGTGAACCAATAATGTCACACACCATATTAACAGAGGGAAGGAATAAAACCGTGTAATTATTTCAATATAGGTAGGAAAACATATGACTAAATTCAAAATATTCCATAATAACTCTCAACAAGTACAAGGATATGTCAGCATAAAAAGGTCCTGTATACTGAGTTCAAAGCTAACAGACTAAACAGTAAAAAGTTAAAAGCCTTTCCTCTGATACCAAGAACAAGATAGGTATGCACACTCTTAAGATTTCTATTCAATATTGTACTAGAAATTCTAGCCAGTGCAATTAGGCAAGAAAAAGAAATAAAAGACCTCAAATCTAAAGGAAGAAGTAAAAATAGTTTCTATTAGCATATGGCATATTTACATATACACCTAAAGATACCAATAAAAGATGTTAGAACTAACAAATAAATTCAGTAAATTAGCAGAACACAAAACCAACAAACTAGAATCAGCTGCATTTGATGTACTAGCAATGAACTATCTGGAAGAAAATTAAACAATTTCATCTACAATAGCATCAAAAACAATTAAACACTTGGAAATTAATGTAACCAAGGGGATCTGTACACTGAAATCTATAATACATTACTTATACATTACAATTATATGAGGTATATACTTTCACTAAACCTTAGTTTACAGTTACAGATTTAAAAAAAAAAAAAAAAAAAAAGGAGAAACCCCATTACAAAGAGATGAAGTAACTAAGTTTATATAGCTAGCTAATAATGAATACAGCCAGATTTTGGACCCAAGTAGCCCACTTTCAGAGCCTGAACTCAAAACTAATAATTGTGTTGTACAGGGCAAGTGTCTTTTGTTGGCTTTGAAAATTAGAAGAAATACTATAACCCAAGCTTTAAAATGATAATATGTTAAGTAAATGAGGTATCTGATTTTAATTAGGAGTGCAATAGTATGCTCTGGTTTGTATTTTAAATAATTACTATTCTATAGTGTCAGTGGTTTTTAAATATTAATTTATACTTAATGAGATTTATTCTAACTTTAATTATACTTTGCAGAGGGAGAGAGATACAGGATTCATTATAGGAGATTTCATTGATTGGTTTTAAAATATGCTTAAATCATGTCTATAAGATTGAGGGATATTTTTGGTTTGTGGTGCAAGAGTCATGTGATTCAACCAAAAATGGTCAGCGAGTAAGTTTGCTTTCACCTGATCAATTCATTTAACAGAAGTAATTATATCTGGCACTGGCCACTATGAACATGTATTCACAGCTACATCTATGTGCAGAGTGCATACTGTATACACACCTGTCCAGGCTGGGGGCCCCGAGAAGTCATCTGTGTCCAAAATCAGGAAGCACCTAAGAGACTCAGCTGATACTGATTTATGATCATTAATATGATCATTTGTCATTAATATTAATATTATAAATACATTTTATGACATGAACTAAAATTTATTTGAAATAAAGTGCTAATAAATGCATGTACTAATTATTCAAACTTAAAGATAATGAGAAAGCAACTTTTTATATCACCAAATTTTTTTTTAAATCAGGCTTGCTGCATTTAAAATTGTTTTACTATGATCAGATGAAATAAAGACTGACGTCAGTGATCTGAGGAGAAAATCTTATGTAATACATTTATTCCAGCCTTAAAGTGTTGTTCTCTGGAGAGTTTTTCTTCCTAGAGAGAAATCAAAATAACTAGAAAACTCCGGTGTTTCATACCTGCCTATTTCTTATTTTGTGCAGGTGATAGTTATTATAGGTTAATTGACAAAAACTGAGCAATAAGTGAGGTTCTGAGACTACATCTGGAGAACTCAAATAAGAAATCCTTAAAATAATTTTATGAACTTAGTAGAGTCAAAATAGAAGAAAACCCTGAATCTACATTTACATGAATTGGCCCAAAAGTTTCAAGAGCATACCTGTAAAAAGGCATTCAATATGTTGCAAGACTTTTTAAATTTTTTTTACCAAGAATAAAATATTTACTTAAAACTTCTAATATTGGGGAAGCCGGGATGGTTCAGTGGGTTAAGCGCTCACTTTGCAGCGCTGGGTGTTGTGCCGAAGAAGACCACCTGCGAGACAGACGACCATGACACAAAGAATTTGGTGGAATCAGACCCTCTTCTGGTTATTGGCGAGGGAGATTTTATTAGCAGAATGGAATCTGGCTGCCACCCCGGTTAATCCGAGGGCCACAGGCCCCGACTTACACCAAGTTTGTCTTTTTATTCATAATTCAAACCAGGGGAGGGGTGCCGAGTGCGCAATTCTATTGGGCCATGCAGAGTTCCAGCCTTGCGGTTGCATGCATTAGCTAAGAGCAACAGCCCTCATCCTGGAACATTCTGTTACTTCCTGATAAGACATCCTGTTGCTGAGCTGGCCCAGCTGTGTTGGTCAAGGCCTCAGTAATTTTCCACTGTCCTACACTGGGGACTGGGGATCGAATCCCGGCCTGGCCCGTGTGGAACCATATGCTGAACTGGGAGCTCGCAGTTCAGTTCTCTCTCTGTCTCTGTCTCTGTACCTCTCTCTTTCTCTCTGTCAAAAAATAAAAATAAATAAATAAAAATAAAAAATAAAACACAAAAAAACCACACACAAAAAAACTTCTAATATTAAAATTTTTAGTATTTCAAATGGACTCTCCAGTTTAAATTACACATAGAGTCTGCACCTACAATTCTCCTTTTATGGCCACATGTTTCATAATGAATCATTTGCAGGAATTTCCTCTTAACAAAATCACTCTTCTATATGCCATCTTGCTTTGTCATCTGCATAGGCATACCAAACATTTGTTCTGAGTTAATGCTGTAGTGCATTTATTCTAATTGCCTATCAGAACAGTGCCAGGTAAAGGAGAAAAAGGCCTATAAATAAAGTTTTGGGTTTTTTGTTGTTGTTAAAAACATAGATTTAGAAATGCTTTTATCTTAAGTATACTTATTAACTAAACTACTGAAATGGATAGAGTAATTCTGTATAACAAAGGCTCTCAATAAATTAAGCAAACAGATAATATAAATATAATTATATAATAATGAGAAAAAACTTTACTTCGTATATTTGTGTCACACATAATGCTCTGTGTCAGTGTTTGCTGTTATTGAAGCATTTCACATGGCCTGTGTTGACTCACTGACTCCCACAAGCTGAGAGGAGTGTTGGTGGTTGTCAGTGAGGGTATAAATCAGGATGTGGAGATTTAGAGTAAGTCATTTGCCCTAGGCACTCAGTCAGTTACTTATTGTTTGAGGAAGCCAGGACTAGTTAGTTCCCAAATCCCTGCGCTATCAGCCTTTTACTCAACTCATACAAGAAGCAAAATAATTAGACCCATCAGGACATTAACTATGAGTCAATGAAATGCAAACCTATCAAACCAGTCAGTCATTATATCACCTATAGAATGTTGCCAATATATTTAATCAAATATTAATGTGTAAAAATACACTAGGAATACCAACATACTGAAAATGGGCACTGATATCATGTCATTTGCTACCCTTTAATCATAAGAACCCTACCAAACAGAACTTAACCTTCTTTAGTTTCAAAACAATGTGCATAGTTGTTTGTATTTTTTCTGATTTTAAATTTATTTAGTTTATTATATTTATTTTTTTATTGTTTTTGTCAGAGAGAGAGAGAGAGAGAGAGAGAGACAGAGAGAGAGAGACAGAGAGAGATACAGAGACAGAGAGAGAACTGAACTGGGGGAGCTCCTCAGTTCAGCATATATGTACGCATGGGCCGGGGCCGGGATTCGATCCCCGGTCCCCAGGCCATGCAAAGTGAACGCCTAACCCACTGAGTCATCCCAGCTTCCCCTTTTCCTGATTTTAGAAGAAATATGTAGTCATTATGGAAAACAAAATACGGAGAAAATTTTAATAAGAAAACAGTCACTTCTAATCTCAAAGCACAAAAATAAACCCCTTAACAATTTTTAATGTGTTTTTCTGCAATATCTTTGAGTACACACCTTTGAATGCATGTATGTGGTTTTATCTGTTTTATAAAGTAAAAATGTGTACTCCCAAAGAGAATATAAAGTAAATCAGTTTCACCTTTCCAAACTAAATTCTTTTTTTTTTGTTGTTGTTAAATTTACGTTAATTGATATTAATTACATTGTTTCCAGTTGTACAATTCTACATTATATTGTCTATACATCGCATTATGTGCTCACCACCCAGAATCAGCTCACTTTCCATCACCCTATGTTTGATTCCCCCACCCTACTCCTTCCCACCCATCTCTCCCCCACATCTCCCCCCTTACCCTCAGGTAACCACTAAACTATTGCCTGTGTCCATGAGTCTTTGTTTCTTTGGTACATTTATACAATGGAATACTACTCAGCAATAAGAAAAGATGAAGTATAGCAATTTGTGACAACATGGATGGACCTTGAAAACATCTTATTAAGTGAAATAAATAAGAATGAAAGAACCAAACTAAATTCTTAAGGGCCATTCTTCTATTGAACAGTCATGTCACTCAATTTAAAGAGAAAGTATTTTACCCAGCTATTGTCTGAACAAAGCAAAGCTAATTACAGTATTATATACTGTACTCTTTAAAAAGCTTGCTATATTTACTGATCAAAACATGTAAAAAAATATAGAAAAGAAAAGCACCTGCATTGCAATTAAAATGGCTAAATTTTAGCCAGATTAAAAAAGATTAACAATAAATGCATTTGATTTACAAGTAGGCTCAAAGCTTAAACACCCACAAACACTTCTTGCATCATTTTGGGATAACTAGAGATATGGGATATTATGTTTCTTTTTATTTAGCTACATTTTCTGGTCTAGTCTTTTATTGTTCTGATGCATTCTATCTACTGATGTATTTCCTCAGTTTACAATTATCAGTATAAATGTTATATTTTTCAAACTTCATAAACCTTGCCTTTCAAACTGATAGTGTAATATATATAGACATAGCTATATACACATATATATATTCATTTATAAACACAAAGAGACAAGATGTGGACACACAAATTCATTTGTTCATTCATATCTGTTTCTTTTTATGTATGTGTGAACATTAACTCTAGTATGAAGATTTTGAAAATTAAATTTATTGACGTGACATTGGTTAGTAAAATTATATAGGTTCCAAGTGTACAATTCTACAATTCATCACCTATATATATATTGCAGTTCTCCTTCCATCACTATATATTTGTCCCCCATCCCTCCTCTACCACCTCACACTTGTTTTACCCTATAGTATAATTGGAACAGAATCAAGGTCATCTGACATACATAATAGGAATCATATAGATTTATTTTTTTAATTGCCTGAGAGTTTATAGAGGATATTTCTCTAGGAACCTAGAAACTTATTGTTTGGGGTTGTTTGTTTGACTGAGACTTTAAGAAATCATTCCATTACTAGTGAGATCAAAGTTTACCATTCTTATTCTCTTTTTTTTTATCTTTAAAAACTTTGGGGTGAATTTTAAGTTTTACAGAAAGTAACTGACTTGCATTAGCTATGCCTGTCATTGCCTGAAAAGAGAATGAAAAGAGTGTGAAGTTAGAATCCATCTGTAATAACAACATAAAAAACGTATGCTGATTATTGCTTAAATGATGTCTAAATGTTTTGTTAAGAGTCTTGGGAAAAGGCTGGTATTGTACTCATGGTCCTCTGGAAGTACTTTGAGCAGAATTTATTAACCAGATTCTTTTTTTTTTTAATTGTTTTTGACAGAGAGAGACAGAGACAGAGACAGAGTCAGAGAGAGAGAGAGAGAGACAGAGAGAAGCGGGAGGGCCCAGAGTGGTCTCTATAGTTGTACATTGTCAATTTTCAACATAGTTTCATTTCACAACGGTGGGTGGAGGGCCGCGCAGGGTGGGAACCAGGCTGGGGACCTCCCTCATGAGAGGCCCGCCCCTGCAAGCTGGTGGGCCACATGGGAAGCTTACCCCAGCAAAAACCAAACTGGCCACATCCCAGTTCAGCACAGGGGCCTGCATGGGCCGGGGCCAGGATTTGATCTTTAGACCCTGGAGCTGCAAGGCAAGCACTTAACCCACTGAGACATTTTGGCTTCCCCTAACCAGATTCTTAAAAAAGCCAAAATGTTAGAATGCTGAAATGATATGCAGGATAAAGGGTAAGAAAATCTATAAGTAACAAATGGGAAATATACCAGCCCTCACATATGGTTGAGCGATATTAATGAGCAGAGCTATAAAGTGAAGACTTACTCTTACTGCTAAAGTGCTAGCCCTGCCTGACATACAGCCTGCATATAGCCCAAGCCTCCTAGAATTTTTTGTTCCTGGATATCCAGTGTGATTTTCATCTTTTTATTATTCTGTATACATCTTATAATAACTCCTTCCTTTATTGCAGCTAGTCTGTATCCCTACACCTTGAACAACTAAAGCTTAATTAAAATTATGTACTCCTAACTATAATTTATGTCAGGCACCATGATTTTCATGAGTAATTGTAAGCTAATTCAGTTGCCAGCCACCCACATAATCCAGGAATTTAGAAATCATACTTCACTCTCCTCTTCATGAACTTCCTCCCCCATCACTACTTCACTCCCCTGTCCTGCCATCTGATTATCATGATTAATTAACCCTCTTCCTCCTTAATACTATTTTCTCCCCAGAATAATATCTCTTTCCTAAACTGCTGTGAGAGCCTAATAAGGATTTCCCTCCCACTGATCTTATTTTCTTATCATCCTCCACATTTTATTTAGTGTAATTATAGGAGACATAAATATGACTATTTGTACTTTTGGTTAATCTTATCATGAGCTTCTTGCCCTCCTATGCTGTGTCCTCTATGACTTGGTTCTCTCTATCTCTCCAGCTTAACTGCATGTAACACTGCCCTTTGCTTGATTCAAATGCCTGTCCCATCTTTACCGGTATTTGCTTTATCATCTCCCTCTTATTCTTTAGTACTTAATTAAATGGCCATTTTCCCCAGGAAAGCTTCCTTAAACATGTGTAATGGACCCTCATATTTATGCCATCTCCAACATAGCACATATCATTGTCTTCTGAGTAAATATATTAACCATCTGTTTTCTTTTCCAACCTATAAGCTTGTTGAACATGAAGGCTGCTTATATTATACCCCAAACCTGAAAGAGTGCCTAGAATATGCAAAGGACTAATACATCTTATTTGAATAAACTTATCATAGACACTGCAATGCCTTAGATGTGAACGACCACCAGAGCCCTCTTCCCATCCCTATGATTCCAATCTCCTCTGCAGCAGGATTGTCAATGGCAGCAAACTTACCTGCTGTGCCATGTCCAGTGTGGGGCTGGCATGGTGCCTCAGAGAGGCTTGGAAAGGAGCCCTTGTAGAATAACTGGAATACATCAATGATTTACCTGAGAGCTGATTTTACTAAAGAGCATCATTCCCCTCCGCCGTCATTTTATTTTAAAGCACCTTCAACTTTACCTGTCTTGACTGACCATGAATATAGAATTTCAGTGTTTGCTTGTTATCTTTGACGTGTGGTAAGTAAATGTACCCTTTTAGAAAGATTTACTCATATTTTGATACTATCAGAAAGGGCAGAGTGCAGAGAAACAGAGGCATATCTGGGATCAGACTGAAGTTAGATTTGGGGCAAAAAAATAATTAATTAATTAACAAATAATAAACTCTTGTTCTTTACTATATTTGGTTTTGAGTTTTTGGATAGATCATGTTTTTTAAATATCATCATAAGAAAATGAAAGTTTGGTACTCTTTTCAAATTTCAACTTGGAAGGATTTCACATGTGAGGAGTCAGTGTCTTCTGGAGATATTTCACAGCACAATCATTAGTGTCAAGTGAAACAGCCCCTTGGGCCCTTTTTATATTCCTTGTTCCACAGGATCAAACGTAGGTTTTCCTTGCACATACAGTAACTAGGAGCTTACTATTTCCTTAAAAAACTCCAGCTCTGTGTCTGAATCCAAGGTGCTTTCATAACTGCTTGAAACGGAAGTTTAGAACTCAGTAGTATAGAATCTTATTTTTGTAATTACTCATGGTTGGTGATTATGGGGGGCAGAATCTGGGTCCCCAAACTATCCACATCCTAATTCTCAGAACTTGTGAATATATTGCATTACATGGGATAAAAAAAATTTGCAAATTAGTTGATTTTTTAAAACATTGTAATAAAATATAGGTAACATAATTTATATTAGATTCAGGTATACACTATGGTTATTCAACATTTATACACCTACAGAAGTGATCACCAGGATACGTCCAGCAACCAACTGACACCATACAGTGTTATCACAATATTATTGACTATATTCCCTATGTTGTAGTATATTACATCTCCGTGACTTGTTTTATCTGAAAATATTCAACTTCTCAATCCTCTTCACCTTTTTACCTCCGTTTTATTATTTCTAATTACAGTTGATATTTAATATTATTTGATATTAATTTCAGTATACAGTATAGTGGTAAGACATTTATATACTTTAAGAAGTGATTCCCCTGACTAATCTAGTACCCACGTGGTACTATACATAGTTACTACCATATTATTGACTATATTTTCTATGCTTTATTTACAGCCCCGTGATTATTTTGTAATTACCAATTTGTACTTTTTAAACTGTTCACTTTTTATACATTACTCCTAAACACTGCCCCATCTATCACATCTGATAAGTCTAGTACACCTCTGACACCATACACAATTATTATATTATTAACTATATTCCCTATGCTATTTCCTACATCCCTATGACTACTTTATAACAATCAATTGGTACTTCTTAATCTCTTCTCTGTTTCCCCCATCTCTCCTAATCCCACTCCCATCTGGCAACCATCATAATGCTCTCTGTATATGTGAGTTTGTTTGTTTTCTTTGTTTATTTTGTTCTTCACATTTCACATATAAGCGAAATCACATTGCTTCTCTCTTTCTCTGACATATTCCACTCATCACAGTATGTTCCAGGTCCATCCATGTTGCCTCAGTGAGCAAGAACCCATTTTCTTCCCTGGCCAACCAATATTCTATTGTGTATATGCACTACCTCCTTTCTATCTCTCCATCCATCTGTCTATGGATACCCCGGCTGCCCCCACATCTTGGCCATTGTAAGCAATGCTGCAATGAACATAACAGATATACAAATGCCCTCAAAGTAGCATTTTGGGTTTCTTTGAATAAATACCCAGAAATGGGATTACTGGGTCCTTCTTTGTTTCTTGTTATAGCCTTTGTTTGAAAGTCTATTTTGTCTGGTATAAGTATGGCTACCTCAGGGGGTTTTGTTTGTTTTTTGTTTGTTTCCATTTTTATGAAATATCTTTTTCTATTCCTTTATTTTGGGTTTGTCTTTCAGTCTTAAGTGAATCTCTTGTAGGCAGGACATGTACGTTTAATTTTTTATCCACTTAGCCACTATGTGTTTTAATTGGAGGAGCATTTAATCCATTTGCCTATGAAGTATTAGTGATACATATGTAGTTATTGCCATTTTCATTCTTGCTTGTTTGTTTATGCCCTAAAGAAGTCCGTCTAAGATTGCTTATAATATTGGCTTGGTGTTGATGAAGTCCTTCAGCTTTTTTTTTTTTTTTTTTTAATTTTATTCTTTTCATTATCAGGGAAACTATCTGTCCTTCCAATATAAACAATAGTTTTGCTGAGTAATCTTGGTTGTAGGTCCTTACTTTTCATTACTTTGTATATTTTCTGTCAATCTTTCTGGCCCACAAGGAAATCAGCTAACAGTTTAATGGGAGCTGCCTGTTAGGCAACTAACTGCCTTTTTCATGCTGATTTTAAGATTCTTTGTTTTCAACCTTTGGCATTCTAATTATAACCTGTCTTGGTGAGGGCCTCTTTAGGTTCATCTTGTTTGGGACTCTCTGAACTTCCTTAGCTTAAATGTCTGTTTCCATAACCAGGTTAGGGAAGTTTCTTGTCATTATTTTTTCAAATAAGTTCAAATTCTTGTGTTCTCTTTTCTCCTTCTGATACCTGTAGGATGCAAATGTTGGTACACTTGATGTCCCAGAGTCCCGTTAAACTGTCCTCGGTTTTTGTGCGTGTGTTTTTTTTTAGTTGTTTTGTTTATCTATTTATTTTTTCGCTGTTCTTTTGCGTGTTTTTTGCTACTCTATCTTCTCAATTGCTAGTTTGATCCTCTACATCATCATCTAATCACTATTGATTGCCTCTCATGTATTCTTTCTTTCACTTATTGTATTTTTTTTTCTGACTGGTTCATTTGCATTTTTTATTTTTATTTTTGTTTCCTATATCCTTGTTGAAGTTCTCTCTGAGATCACTAAGCATGCTGTAACCGGTGTTTTGAACTCTATATCTTGTAGATTGTTAGTTTCCATTTTTAGTTCTTTTTTCTCTTTTATTTATTTATTTAATTATTTTTTTTTTAGCTTTGTTCTGTTATCTTATTTGAGACATGTGTTTTTGTGTCTCCATATTGGCTATTTCCCTGTGGTTGTTTATATTTATTAGGTAGGGCTGCTATTCCTCCTGTCCCAGTAGAGTGGCTTTCTGTGGTAGGTGTCCTGAGGGGCCCTGTGGCACAGTCTCCCTAGCCACCAGAGCCAGGTGTCCCACGTGTATCCCTTATGCAGTTTGTGTGTGCCCTCATCTGTAGTTGAGCCTTGGTAGCTTTTTTACAGGTCAGTGGAAGAGATTCACCCTTGGACAGATTGGTTGTGAGGACTGATTCTGACTACAGTGAAAGAGCTATCATAGAGGCGCTGACCCTTCAGAGCAGAATTTGCTTTAGCAGAACTCTGGTGCCTGCCTAGTCTGCACTTGGGTCTGTCTTTGGAGGTGTCTAGGTGATGTTCTGACTTGTCCCAAGGCTCGTCTCCTGGTATGATGGTTTCCAGGGCCTCCTGGGAGGAGACCTATCACAAGTCAGTTTCAGCTACAGCCTGTACCACCCTGGGCCACCTAACATGAGCCCTAAACAATCTGCAGATGACCATCACTCATGCTGTACCTGGAGGTGCCTCAAGAGGCCCGTGCCTGAACTGGTTGTGGATAATGCTAGTTCTCAGACTGATGAGCAAGAGCTATGAGACAAGCTGAAGACAGATGCTCCTCTGGGAGTTTTGTGAACTTATGGGAGATTTGAGGAAAATCTGCCACATGAACCAAAACAGGCTGCTTGTACTTAAAAGCCACTGGAAGCAGTGTGGCTAGGCCTAAAAGTTGGTTGGGTGGGGTCCCTTGGAATCACTTGGTGCAAAGCATGAAGAGTGTTGGTCAGGTTGATTGTGACTCATCCAAGTCACTGCCTGTGTCTGCTTGCTGGTAAGGGACAGGCTCACCAAAAAACAAAGGCTTCCACCAACTCCTCTGTCTGGGAGAAAATAGCCTCTTCAGCTCTCTTCCTGAAGTCAGAAAATTAATTCCTCCCCACATGTCCCTGGCAGCTTTTGAGCTGCTTCTCCACCTCTGGAGCTCAGAGTAGGTGAGTCTGAAACGCTGATACCTTGATTTTTTTTCTTGTGAAATTTATGTCAGTGTGTGACCCACCAAACTCTAAGGTAATAAGTAAGATAATTAATTTGTGTTGTTTTAAGTCGCTATGTTTATTAGAAGTTAATACTGTACCATCAAAAAGTAGTACAGTGATCTTTCAGAAAACATTGATTACCTTATCCTTAATAGGGATAAAGATGCCTTCAAGAAAAGTACAAATTAATTGTCAGGAAAGATATAAATTCATGGAAATCTGAACAGTGATGAAAGAGCATGACAATATTTTGAAACAATGATTTGTTTAGTGGCATACAGCAGAGAACGATAAATTGCTAAATGAATTTTGCTAAGGTTTTAGCAGAGTCTTAATGAAGAAGCCAAAAGAAATGAGTTTCAGTTTCATGGTCTTAAGTATGTACTGGGATGTAAGCACAGATTTGGTAGATAACCTCACAAATGTTGCTTTTTATTTTAATGTAAACTGACCTTATATAATTAAGTTGACCATTTTATGACAGTCAGTGTAGGAATTTGGAGTATTCAGTTGAGGTTTTCAAGAAAATATTGATAATATTAAACAGTAATTGAACATTAATGTTTAAGTAGGAATGATTTGGAAAGGAATGGGAGGGAGAGACTTAGAAGATTAAAAAAAAAATCAGTGTTTCAAAATACACAGTGTCTGCCTGTATTACCTCATGAGACATTAAAGATAATACACATTTGTTGAAAACCAAAAGGTGCCTAAAAGTATTTTATTTCTTAACTCCCAAAAGTCATCATTGAAAGTCAGATGAGAGCCTCATGTGATGTCACCCTTCCAGCCAAATATGAGTCCTAAAGGAACAAGGAGAGTTTAAGATGAACAAAGACAAGTTTTAGAACAGCCCCTAGTGCTGCCTCTTCCCCAGCAGGAATGATGACTGAGGCAGCAGCGACACCCCAACTATAAAAAATTGTCTATGAAGGTGCCCCAGCTGTGCACTGATATCCTGACCTAAGAGTCAGTCTAGAGGCAGATGCGGCATCTACTGCTTCTACTACCTTGTGACCCAGAGAGCCATCATCCTGGGGAGCTGGTGGCCCCAGAGATTCATATAGGACAGTGAGAAGTGTATAATCCTTTTAATAAGAAAACATGGATGGAACTTCTGTTCAGTTCTTGTAAAGAGGGGACTTCATATCTATCACCAAACCTCTGTGGGTTTTAATTTCTTCATTTATAAAATGGAACTGATAATATTAATGGGCTTCTCTCAGAGTAAACATGTATACAGTTTGAGTGAATTTCAAGGAGATCATATAAATATTTGGTAAAATTTAAAGTGCTATAAAATACAAGTACTGTTGTAATTATTTATTAAAAAAAAATTTGTTTTGTTGTTTTTGACAGAGAGAGAGAGAGAGAGAGAGAGAGAGAGAGAGAAAGATACAGAGACAGAGAGAGAACTGAACTGGAGGCACTCCCCAGTTCAGCACATGGGTCTGCATGGGCCAGGGCCGGGATTTGATCCTCGGTTCCCAGCACCGCAAAGTGAGAGCTCAGACCACTGAGCCATCCCGGCTTCCCCTGTTGTAATTATTATTGTTAGTTTTCTGCCATAACAAATTACCACAGACTGGGTTGCTTACACAACAAAAATTTATTCCTCTTAATTTTGGAGGCTAGATGTATAAGATCAAGGCATTAACAAGTTTGGTTTCTTCTGAAGCCTTTCTTCTTGGCTTGTGGATAGCAGTCTTCTCTCTGTTTTCGTATGGTCTTTCCTCTGTGCCTATATGTGTTTATTTTCTTCTCCATTATAAAGATACCAGTTATATTGGATTAAGACCTACCCTAAAGACTTTATTTTCACTTATTTACCTCTTTAAAGACCCTATCACCAAATATAGTCAGTCACATTATGAAGTATTAGAGATTAGAACTTTAACAGGGAATTTAGAGCAGGGGACACAATTCAACACATAACAGTTATTATTTTGTGATGCTGATGATAATGATGATGATGATGATGATAATGATGATGAAGAATACCAGTTCAATGGTTAAAAAAATATTTTTGTATTATGTTGACTGTATCTATAAAAATAGTGAATGCCTACTTCAGGTTCCTTTTTGAGGTCTTAGGATCACAAAGTCATCTCTTCTCAGAAACAACAAAAGCTGTAATGTGGCTCCCTTTGCTTAAAAAGCCATTTGAATCTGCTTCCTTGGCCTCAGTGGGCTTTGTCACCTTTAACATGAAAGAGTTTTCTCTTATTATGGCTCCATTCCTACTACATAAGGTCGTCATTCAGGTTACTATAAAAATTGACTTCAATGACAAAAGAATTATGGAAATTAACAACTTTTCTGCAGAAACTTTAAAGTCCCATCTTGGAAAAAATATAAAAACACTGCTAAAATTGTCATGCTTAATTGCCATTTTCTATTAGGACTTCTATCTGACTAGCACTGAGCAATTTATGGAGAAGGGCTCTATCCCAGACTCCCAAGAGCATCATTTATATTCAGTCCTCAGATAAGCAAATAAATGAACACTGAATAACATATATCCTAAAAAAACTGATCAAGGAAGAGAAGCCACTTGGAAAACCCAAGTTAAGGAAACCTGTATACTGAGAATCATGACTTGAGATGCTAATTATTTCAGAAGTGTGTTTTATTGGTTCATTTAATTTGATTTGGGGAGCAATCTACCAAAAGGATTTGGGAATTTTTCAGACCTAAGACTCTGACATAAAAAGCTGGATTTTACTGTATTAGGTGCCCCTGTGGAATCAAGTTATCAAGGCTCTTAACAACCAAAGCAGTGGCTTTCAAACTTTAATGCTTCTAAGAACCATCTGGAGATTTTGTTAAAATTCCATGACTCAAGAAATTCTGATTTATCCAGTCATGAGTAGGGCCCAGAAACTATTCTATCAAGTCTCCCTTCCCTAGGTAATTTTTATGTTTCTATTAAACACTATTATAGGCATTTTATAAATGTTGTCCTCTTTGAGGTCACTAAACACTACATTTTATCTGTGTTTTACAAGAGAGAAATGGATGCAGAGTTGTTTCCAAGGGCACAGTGTTGGGAAATGACAGGGCTGAGGTCAGAACCCAGGCAGCTTTGTTCCAGAGTTCATATGCTTAGTAGATACGTTATGCTGCCACCTTATTTTGATGTGGATTTTTCAGCAGCCACACTTTGAAAAATACTCCAGTAAAGAATATTCATGCAGACCTAACAAGTGACCCCATAAACAAATTATTCTTGTCAATCATGTTTACCTGTTTGGGAAAAATAAAAACATAAACATTTATTGAATACCTATGTTGTTTCAATAACGTTTAGTAGCCAGACAAGTTTTTTTTTTTAACTTAAAAAAAGAAATGTTTAAAAGAACAATTCTAAATGCATCTCAGCTAGCATTTCCCAACCCTACTGAGTCTCTCCGTGGTCCTAATGAGTGACTCAAATCATGTAGCAAAGGAAAAGCCAAAGTTTTATGTTTCCATATGCTCAAACACCTGCTGTATACAGTCTTGGGCTCCAGCCAGCCCACCACTTATGGATTTGCCCTATTTTTAAAAAATGTTTACTTGGAAACAATTTTAAACTTGTGTAAGTATTATAAAAATAAGAATGCTACCAATGGCCCTCCCTCATATATCCTTCATCCAGGATCACCTCCTATTAAATTTTTACTTCTTTAGTTTCTACAGTTGTACGGTTACCTCCTTCCTTCTTCTCTTTCTCCCTTGCTTGGTACACTTCTGTCTTTGAGCCCTGGTGAGTGTACCTGATATATGGAAGTCCTCACTAAATATTTGTTGAGCAAATATTCATTGTGCATGTAAAGAAAATGAGACCTAAGGAAGTTAAATTACTTGATTAAGGTAAAATATCTGGAAAGTGGAAAACCAAAGGTGTGTGTGTGTGTACACATGTAATTGGTTGTAGAACCTCAGCTCTTATTTAATATATAGCTAATCACCTGAGGGAAATATACAGACCATAACTGAGGCTCAAGCTTGTGTTTTAGGTTGTAATGAGTGAAGCATCTATCTTTTTTAGGGTAAAAGCTGAATGTGAAACATAAACATCTCAATCTTCTTATGGTTACTGTGCCCAGCTCAAAAATAATAAGTATTCTTTGTAGTAGTATCATAAAGATGCCTTTCATTTTCAGATCTCTTTACTATTGTCCTAGTACTGTTATATACATTATGTCATTTTACTTTATAATGGGCCAATTAATTGGAGCCTATTATCACCTTTCAATGGATGAGGAAGTTGAAGCTCAAGGGCCTAGTGATTTCTTCAGGATCATACATCAAATATGTGACGAAGTCAGAACTATGGCCCAGGTTCCCAATTTCTGACTTTATCTTTCACTACAAAGTTGTTTGCTCAGCAACACGTACTCCTCAACTCTGTTACACAAAATAATACTAATGAAGAGATTAAACCAATCAGATCCATACAAAACGGTAGATTCTCAATGGTACCTGAAAATGACCTGGAGTTAATTTTACTCAGCAATACCAAAAGGTTCTAGAAAGTTGAGCATGACCATGTGGTCATTTGAGGATAGGCGTCTAGTGGTAAATTGAGTTTGAATTTTACTAAAATCCCAGAACCTGTCCAGTGATTAAAGGGAAATAGAATTCAAGAAACAAGTATATTTTCTGTATGTGCAACCATGGCACTCATCACAAATAGCATGGACTTGAAAATGATATGTAGATCTAGAGTTTTTTGGCAAGAAAAATAACAGATTTCTTGTAATTCTCCATGGCCAACATTACTATAATATTTCTTAGCAGTTTTTAACTTTACAATATCTCCTAACAACAATTGCCATATTTGAGCCCTAATATAAATTACCCAGTGAGGTTAATAGATAAAATAGCACTCTTCCCTATTTTCAAATTATAACAGAATTTTTCATAGACGCTATTGGTTCTATCTAATATCTCAGTGTTAATATTATTTATTCTCCTGATGCTGAGTGTATCCTCTTGTTACTGATCTGTAGTGGGAAAGGACAATAACTGGTGCAAACCTGCCATATTAGTATATGGCACTCAGCAAACATTAGTTTTGTCTTATTTATTATACCTGCCCTGTAATTATTTTTATCATCTTACATCCCTAGTAGATGATCAAGTACTATAAACTCCATTTTTATGAATGAGAAACTGAGGATTAGAAAGACTTTGTAACTAATCTTGAATAATCCAACTAAAGAGAATAATTTCATTAAGCTTTACAAGTTCCAGGTCATATTCCAAACAAACTAATAAACAAACAAACAAAAAGAGCTTTCTCAGATTTTTTTTGTTGTTGTTGTCAGGACTATAGAGAAATTAAAATTATTTGCAGTGAGAATTATTTCATGCTATTCCAGTTATTTATTACTAAATATCAAAGTCATCTACAAAGTTACCAACAAAAAATCAATAGGATTGCATTGTATACCTTGGTTTTATGGGCCGGAGATTTGGTTAAGAAGATTGTTCTCTTTCACTGGACATCAACAAAGATTATTTGATGATATTCAGTACAAATTTTCTGGTCTCAGAGGTCTAAGAAGGCTTCTCTTTATTGCCTTGGAGGAGACAGTTTCTTGGAGTGGATAGTGCCATAGAATAGATGGATGGGAGGTTGTATTCTATTAGGACTATTGACCAAATGCCAAGCATGGTGGTCTCAAAATATTTGAATTTCTTACACGGTAGCTCAGGGCTCCTGTAGAGAGTATTCAAAGACACAGAAAGCTGTGTCTAAGGTGCCTTAGAGTCTGGGAGCAAAAGAGAGTATATTACTTTTACTGTATAGAAGTAGTCTCAGTCTCTCCAGATTCAAGGGCTCGGAGTATAGTCATCATCTGCAAATGGGAAAAAATGTCACTGAATTTGTGGCCGTATTTAACCTTCACATTTTTTATATTTTTTACTCCATGACCATAAACATGCTAACTTCTGACCTGGTCAATCTAGGCTCTACAGCATTGTAAGGGGGTAGATAAAATGTACTGTATATAGTATTAAGCATTAGAAGATGCTTCTTCCCCCTGAAGAGAAAGATTTCCCTAGGCAAAAAGTGGAAAAGTAAAAAAAGATGGTCTTTGCTATTCTCATAATATTTTTTCCTATTAATTTTGTCTGGTGGTGAAGCTTTTAGAAAATATATTGAATAACTAAATTCTTTTCCAGCAAACAATCTGTGCCACTGCTGTATCTATGAGGTTTCCTAAGTTAATTGTTTACAAATTGCTGTATCATGCTGACCATGTTTTTAGACCTTTCAAAGTCTTTTTAGTAGTATTTTAAAACCTATTTTAACTTCAATTGAGCATATTAAAAAATTCACCATTGTAAAGCTTTAATTTCAAGCCGAGAACTGGACTAGAACATCTGTGAGTTGCAAGAATAAGAAAGACCTAGAACAGCATTTCTCCAGTTGCAGTTTATCAAGAATTAATATCCAGCTAGGTTTTAGTAACTATTCTGAAAACTAACATAAAATACAAGGGCTCCCAATATTGTTGGGGTTATTGTAATTGACACCCCATTTTGAAAATTCATAGTATTCATATTAATATTTAAAAGTCATTAAATAAATCAGGTTTAGTCAGTGTTTGCTAGACTGTTTGATCATGGAATTATTTTATTATCAGCTTCCCAAATTGCATTCAAAAAATATATAATACTTGTTCGTGATGTGCCAAGTCCTATACTAGACCTTGGGATTAGAGCAGTGAATAAATCAGACCTCAAATCTTTCCTTAATGGTTATACAATAGAGCAAGAGAGCCAAATTTTCCCCAGATACCCATATAACCAAAGTAAATATACCAAAAATGCAAATCTTATGAACACAATATTCTGACTATTATAAAAACCTTTAATATCTGGTTATCTAATTTAGTCAGCAGCAAGCAACTTAATGAGAAACAACTTATTGCTGTAATCTATAGGCGACATGTAGTTTTAAGAAATTAAATCAGAACATTATTTTGGAAAATGTTGGGCTGCCTATGTTGTCAGTACAGTAGCTGCTAACCATATGTGTCTATTTTTAACATTTTTAAAAGGTGAAAGAAAAGAGAGATAGAGAAAAAGAAAGAAAAAGAGAGAAGACGAAGGCAGAAACAATACACTGCCTGCAAAACTTAAAACCTTTGCTGTCTGGGTTCTAACAGAAAAAGTTAGTTGACCTGGTCAAGAATGCACACTGTTCTACTTGTTTCTCTTCCCAATGCATTATTATTAACTTGTGTTTGCTGCCTGCGTAAAAAGCTATAATATATTTCACGCTACTTAGTGACTGACAAACACAATGTTCCTATTCCATGACATATATAGAGTTGTTGCTAAGCATCAGTGGTTCAGCCTAGAAATTACAATTCTGAACCTTGCCTTATGCCCTGGCATCTAGTGAGGCTGTGAGTGTAGTTCACACTGATGGAAGATAAGTAGAAATGATGGATGTTCATTTTGACTCCAAGGTAGTTCCGTACTGGTTGCATTATCCTCCACAATCCTTTTCATCACTTGCCTTTGTCTATTGGTTTGAATGATACTATTTAAGGGAACAAGATAATTTTTCAGCCTGTATTACAGCATCTTATCAACAGTTGTCAGCTTTATAAACACAGAACCATTAATTTTTATTGAGACCCATTGGCTTTAATTATATAAAAATAACCATATTGGCAGAGATATAGTAGCAATAAATTTAATACAGATAACTACCATATAGGCCTGCTTGCCATAGAAATTAGTAGTTCAGGAAAAATACTCCTTTGAAGGCTATGGAGGGGAAGCCGGGATGGCTCAGTGGGTTAAGTGCTCACTTTGCAGCGCCGGGGACCAGGGATCAAATCCAGGCCCCAGCCCATGTGGAACCATGTGCTGAACTGGGAGCTCCCCCAGTTCAGTTCTCTCTGTCTCTGTCTCTGTCTCTGTCTCTGTCTCTCTCTCTCTCTCTCTCTCTCTCTCTGTCAAAAATAAATAAATAAATAAATAAATAAAAATATATAAAAAAAAAATAGAGAAATGAAGGCTATGGGGGCAGTATTCCAGTTATCAAATTCATTGAGAGCATATTTCCTAAGTCTTCAATGCAGGTGTGAACTGAAAAAATAAATGAATCATTTAAATTACTATTAAGTGAAATATCAATAATTTTTATTTTTAATGAGTTAATATGATTAACCTAGACATTAATTTCAGTTGCAGGCATGGGTAATCCAGATAAATGTTAGCTTGAAGCAAATATAATGGATATGGGTGAAGCAGTATTACAAAGTAATAATAAGAAGAATATGTTTTATTACTTAGCTAATTCATCAAGATTCCTGGTTGTTATTACTAATCGTAGTGCTTTTCAGGTGCAAACACTGCAGTTTCTCATGTGGTATATCACTTGAGCCTCACAACCAAATGAGGTAAATAAATCAAATCTTATCTAGTTCCTTCTCTCTCCCATTCTTTCTTCTCATTCCCTCTCTTTTTCCCTCTCTCCCTCATTTTCTTCTTTCCTTCAGTCCATTTTTCAAAGTAACAAAGATTCAATGCTAAATTATAAAGTAACTTTTCCACAGTCAATTGAGAAATTCTAGCTTCCACTGCTGACTTCCTCAAACTTTTTGTTCTCTTGTTTAAGTAGTTAGCCTTTTAATTGAATTTTGGTCTATATTGCTAACCTAATATTTTTCTAACATATACTAATATATGGAATATGTGGAAACCCACCTATCAATCCATGTTCCTGTTTCCTTACACAAAAAAAATAGCACTCAACTCTATCCTGTGTCTTATTTCGCTTACTTATTTTCCACTTAACCAGATGTACTGCAGATCACTGCATAGCAATGTACTATAAAGATACCTTCATATGTTTTTACAGTCACATACTAATCTATTGTAATGATGTGATATAGTTTATAAAGCCAGTCACCTCTTGATGTGCTTTTGGATTGTTCCTTATCTTTTGCTCTTAAAAATAACAACCAAAAATACTCATTGCCATTCATTATCTGACATTTTACTGCATTTGAAAAAAATTTTGAGATATGACATTTTGGGGTCAAAAGCTAAATAAATACACAAGTTGTTTGAGAAATGACATTCCATGTTGCATTCCTGATGGTTATGAAATATTCATTTATGCTCTTAATGTATTACTTATATTAAACTTTAGTCTGTCATATAATTTTAAGCATTTTTAAGTATGTTACAATTATTAATCTATTATATGAAATTTAAATATTTTACTTAGATATATATTTTAAGATGTATCTTATTGCTTGAGAGAAGGTGTGAGAGAGAGAGAGAGAAAGAAGGACCCAGAACAGTTTACATAGTTGTATATCATTAGTTATGACATGATTTCAACCCCCACAGGTGAATGTGGTAGCACATGGGGCGTGAACTTAATCGGGGGCCTCCCTCATGGGAGGCAAGTGGGTTACCAGTTACACTGCACTTCAGCATATGGGTTTGCATGGGCCAGGGCCAGGATTCCATTCCCAGACCTCACAGTTGCAAGGTAAGTGCTCAACATGCTGAGCTATCCCAGTATTTCCACTAGGATATATTTTGCATGTATAAAAGTTTAAACAATTGGATAAACAAATTTGTTAATCTTTTCCATTAATGTTTTTGGAATTTGAAACATAGGCAATTTTTTATCTTTAAGGATATAAAGAAAATAAACCAGTGCCTTTAATACTTGAATAATTTCAACTTTATTTTATAACTCTGACTTGTTAGGTATTTATTTTTGTATGCAATGTGAGTAACAGCTTAAGATTTTTTTCAATTTTTTTTTTTTTTTTTTTTTTTTTTTTTTTTTTTTTTTTTTTTTTTTTT
>PVKE010017658.1:0-30484 GCA_004027555.1 Craseonycteris thonglongyai
AGGAGGAGCAAGAGGTTTCTGCTACACAACAGGCTCCCCAGCCCAGGATTTGTAGGCCAAGGGGAGAAATCTCTGTAACTTGTGACTGTGAAAACCAGCGGAGATTGTGGCTGAGTGAGATGAAGGTTGGCTGAGGTCCCAGGCACCCTCTTAAAGGGCCTGCACATGGACTTACTTGCAAATGGACTCCCTCTGAACTCCAGTACAGGTGCAGAAGCTCAAAAGATGCCAGGACATGCAAGGAGAAACTGAACTGTCTGTATTAAAAGTGAGCACTAGAGGGCAGCTTCCCCCAAGATGGAGGAACTGGCAAAAGCCATTGTACCTTTGTTGAGCCCTCCCCTCTTCTGACATGCAAAGGCACCTGGCTCCCATATTTGAGTCTCCATCACCCTGCTAACACCATTCCTTTGCTCTGACTCCCTGAGACTCCGCCCCACGCAATTTTCAGGCACAGCTAAGCTGATTCCAGTGACTTTATAAAGAAACATCCTACACTGCAGACTTTTGTAAAATTTCTCAAAGGTTAAAAAAAACAAAACAAGCAGTATCTGGATTCAGCATGTCCCATACATCTTGCTGAGTAGTCCCAAGCTCAGCAGTAGCAGCAGCTGGCTTCAGGTTATGACTTGGCCTCCCACCCAAGGACAGCACAGGTGGTAGTCATCCGTGGATTACTATGTGGTTCATGCTAGGTAACCTGGGGCAGGGCACAGGATGTAGCTGATCTTGGCCTGTGGTGGGGCCTCTCCCAGAAGACTCTAGGCAGGCATGTTGATAAGCAACTTTGGATTGAGCCAGCACATCACTCAGGCTGCTTCCATAGAAGATAAACCCAAAGGGCATATTGGGCAGGCACCAGAGCCCTGCTAAACAAATCCTTCTCTGTAGGGTCAGCTCCAGCACAACATTTCCTCTACTACACTCATGGCTAGTCCTCAAAGCCAATCATCCTGAGGGTCAGTCCCTCCCACTGATATATATACCTCAACCAAGGCTCAAGTACAATAGGAGGGCACACACAACCCACACAAGAAACACACAGAGCACCAGGCTTTGGTGACTGAGGAGACTGTAGCAGTGGGCCCCACAGGACAACTACTACATAAGGCCACTCTACTAAGAACAGAAATCATAGCAGCTGTACCTAATATATAGAAACAAAGACAGAGAGGCAGCCAAAATGTGAAGCCACAGAAGCAGGTCCCAAATAAAAGGACAGAATAAAGCTAAAATACAAAAACAAAAAAATAAAACAAAACAAAACAAAATGGAGACAAGCAAACCACCAGATACAGTGTTCCAAACACTGATTATAATACTATTCAGTGATCTCATGGAGAACTTCAACAAAGACATAGGAAACATAAAAATGGAGATAGAAAACACAAAAAAAGAACCAGCCCAAAATAAAAAATACAAAAACTGAAATGAACAATACATTAGAGGAAATCAACAGATTACATGAAGCAGAGGATCAAGTTAGCAATTTAAAAGATAAGGTAGCAGAAAACACCAAATTAGAAGAGCAAAAAGAAAAAGGAATCCAAAAAAATGAGAATAGTTTAAGGGGCCCTGGGACAACATCAAGTATGCTAACCTTTGCATCATATGGGTACCAGAAAGAGAAGAGAGACAGCAAAGAATTGAAAACCTATTTGAAAAAAAAATGACAGAAAACTTTCTTAATCTGAATAAGGAAATATACATACAAGCCCAGGAAGCATAGAGAGTCCCAAAAAAAGATAAACCCAAAGAGGCCAATACTAATACCCATCACAATTAAAATGCAAAAGGTCCAACACAAAGAATCTTAAAAGCAGCGAGAGAAAAGCAGTTACCTACAAAGTAGCTCCCATAAAACTATCAGCTGATTTCTCAATAGAAACTTTGCAGGTCAGAAGAGATTGGCACAAAATATTCAGTGATAAAAAGCAAGGACCTACAACCAAGATTACTCTACCCAGCAAAGCTATCATTTAGATTTAAAGGACAAATAAAGAGCTTCCCAGACAAGAAAAATTTAAAGGAGTTTATCACCACCAAACCATATTACAAGGAATCTTAGAGGGGTTTCTTTAAGATAGATTAGATAGATAGATAGATAGATAGATAGATAGATAGATAGATAGATAGAACGAACAAAAATATGAATAATAAGAAGGCAATAACTTCATATCTATCAACAATTACTTCAAATGTAAATGGATTAATGCTCCAACCATAATAAAGGGGGCTTAATGAAAAAGGGAATACATATGATACCTACAGGAAACTCAATTCAGATAGAAAGACACACACAGACTAAAAGTAAAGGGATTAAAAAAAGATATTTCATGGGGAAGCCAGATGGCTCAGTGGGTTAAGCTCTCACTTTGCAGCCCTGGGAACCAAGGATCAAATCCCGGGCCTGGCCCATGTGGACCCATATGCTAAACTGGAGTGTGCTTCCCATATGGGTGGCCCCCAGCCCAGTTTTCCCCCTCTACCCCCCCAACCCCCGGTTCAGCCCCTGGCTCGAGGGAATGTGCTTCCCATGCAGGAGGCTCTCAGTCCAGTTTCCACCCTGCACAGCCCCCACCCACCTGTGTGGAATGAAGGCATGTTGAAAGCTAATGACATACAACTATGGAGACTGCTCTGGGCCTTCTCCCTTCTCTCTGTCTCTCTCTGTCTGTCAAAACAAAAACAAACAAAGAAACAAACAAACAAAAGATATTTCATGAAAATAAAAAATAAAAAATATGAGCTAGGGTAGTAATAATTATACCAGAAAAAAACCCATAAAAACTTTAAAACAAAAGCTAAATAAGAGTCAAAGAAGGACCCACTAATCCCACTTCCGAGTGTTTATATCAAGAAATCCAAAATGCTACTTCAAGGGGACATGTGTATCCATATGTTCAATGCAGCATTGTTTAAAATAGCCAATATGTAGAGACTGCCTTGTTTTCTATCGATGGATGAGTTAATAACCAGTACATATATACAATGGAATATTGCTCAGCCATGGAAGGGAATGGGTTCTTGCCATCTGCAGCAGCATAGATGGACCTGGAGGGTGTTGTGCTGAGTGCAGAATCAGACAGAGAAAGGCAGATGCAGTGTGAACCCAATTATATGTAGAAGCTAAAGAACAAAATAAACAAACAAAACAGAAACAAACTCATAGATACAGGGAACATTTTCATGGTTGCCAGATGGAAGAGAGGTTGGGAGAGTGGGTGAAAAGGGGCAAGGGGTTAAGAAGTAAGTACAAGTTGTTTGTTACACAGTAGTCGTGGGGATGTAGGGTGTAATGTAAGGCATGCAGTCAGCAATATTGTAATAGCTACGCATGATGTCAAATGGGTACTAGATTTATTGGATGATAGATGAGGCGGGTTGGGCAGAGAGAAGAAGATGAATGGATAAAGTACAAAACTGGTAGTTACAAAATAGTCATTGGGGATGTGAAGTAAAGCACAGGGAACATAGTCAATAATATGGTAATAACTGGGTATAGTGCCAGGTGGGTACTAGACAGGGTATTTACTTCTGAAGTTATACAAATATCTAACCATTAAACACCTGAAATTAATATAAAATAATACTAAATGTCAACTGTAATTTTAAAATTTAAGAAGGGGGGAAGTAAAGAATAAAATTTCCAGGTATATAGCAAGTAAGCCCAGGAGATGTATTGTACAGCATAGGGAATATAGTCAACTATATTGTGATAGCGTGGATCGGTGTCACATGCTTGCTAGACTTATGGTGATCATTTCTTTACAGATATGAATATGGAATATGATCCTTTTTATTTTTGCAAGGTTTATAGTAAAACACTTTTCTTCATTTTTGATTTTAGTAGAAATTCCTTTTTCTTGGTCAATCTAGCTAAAGGTCTCTAAATTTTATTAATATTTTCAAACAATCAGCTTTTGGTTTATTGATTTTCTCCCTTTTTCTATTCTCTATGTCATTAATTTCAACCTTAATGTTTCTTTTTCTCTTTCTTTGGCTTGATTTAAGTTTAGCTTGCTCTAGTTTTTCCAGTGTTTTAAGAGTAAAGGCTAGCATATTGATTTGAGATTTCTTTTTAATGTAGGTATTAACAGCTACAAACTTTCCTTTTAAGCAATGCTTTACCTGCATTCTTTACGTGTTAGTATGTTCAGTTTTATTCATTCAAAGTATTTTCTGAACTTTCTTTGGATTTCTTCATTGACCTTATATTGTGTGTTGGGGGGAGAAAGAGAGACAGCAAAGAATTGTTTGTTTGTTTGAAGAGACTGGCTCATGTGACTCTGAGGACTGGCATATTTGAAATCCATAGGGTAGACCATCAGGCCAGAAACGCAGGTAAGAGTTGATTTTGTAATACTGAATCTCAATTTTCCAAGACAGGCTAGAAACTTTCCTATGGGAAGGAGGACCCAATTGCTGTAATATATTATCTAAAATATATAGTCAAATAAACAAACTAGTTGCTTGTTTATTTGACTAATGACTAACTGCATTATTTTGGTGAAATCTATTCCTCGCTCCTCTCTCCCCCTACAGTTCTAAGCTTGTTAGGGAGGCACAGCTTTGGTTATGCTCACAGTCACCCTAGGACAACAGCGTTGTTTATAAGACTCTCTCTCTCTCTCTCTCTCTCTCTCTCTCTCTCTCTCTCTCTCTCTATCCCCCTCTCTCTCTCTCTCTCACCATAGCCAGCTGCTAAACTCCATCAATTGCCCACTAATTGTTCTGTTGATTTCAACAATGTCATAGTGCATAACTTGCTCTACCATGGCTTCTTGAAGGACTAGTTTCTGAGGTCAGTGCTTGGTATTTGTTCTGGCCCCTGCTGTCTTATTCCCTTGTTCTCTCCTAGAAACTGGCAAGCCTATAGTTGAGATTGTATCTTCATTAAATTCACTTATCTCCTCCCAATTGCCTTTCACAGCCTCCACTGCTCTTGAGAGTTCCCCAAGGCTTGAACTTCTCCATGCTATATAGCAAATTCCGTGCTATATAGCAAATTAAGTCAGCTACTTTGGGAATTGATTAGGTCCTACCTATTATGTAACCTGCTTATCTTCCTAGGCTTCACGTCTGTGCAGGGCTCTAGAGCTAGAGGTACGTACGTACAATGGCAAGTTTCTGAATGACAACCCCACAATAGGACCTAAACCACCTGGTGGGTGGGTCGGTGAGGAGGCAGGCAGCAGCCTGAAATTCTCTTCTGACTTGCCTCTGCTGGCATGCAATCCCTGACTCACAAGCCAGGGCAAGGGCAATCAGAGCCCCAGCATTCTCATTACATTGCACCCAAGGCAGAAGAACCTCCTTTTCAAGAGTGGGAACTGAACTGAATATGAGAACCCTCATCTCTCAAACAGACTCATCCAGGACTTAGCTCCAGCAATCGGTATTGTGACAGAATGGGAACTGCTGAAGTCCTACTCTTTCTGGGAAGGAAACCCTCTCATTGCAAAATTGGAGGGAGAAGGAGCCCTGTGTTCTTAGCTATAGCAGTATGAATTGAATTTTCCATCTCATTGAGCTGAAAGGAAGTAGAGAGGGAATTGAAATACCACACATTCTGGCCTTTCTTGCTGAATTTTTGTAGATTCCCTTGAATGTGTATTTTTTATTTGCTGCTTGCCTTTAGGACCATTTCTAGAGCCTTTATGTGGTTGCTTTATATGATTTTCACAATTTCACTGGGAAGGAGGTCAACCGAATTCCTCACATGACAGAAGTCAATCTGCTAAACATTTATTCTTAACAAGTAACTAAAATGAAAAACTGTGCCAAGATAACCTTTTTAACCTATCAGATTAGCAAAACTTAAATGAGTTTTAAAGCATTCTATTGGTGAGATTGTGAAAAAACACGCCCCCCCCCCCACACTGTTCAGGTTGAGTATAAATTTGTATGATCCCTAGAGAAAGCCGTCCTGAAAAATATAAATTACAAAGCATTTACCCTTTAACCTGGCAGCTGTACTGCTGCTATTTAATTATCTTACAGGTAGGTCTGTGTGTATAACATTACTTCTAAGAGCAAAATATTGGAAATAATATACTACTAGCAGCTAATGAAGAAATAATTTACAGAGTGATATAAAAGGAGTTCCACAATATATTTAGTGGGGGGAACAAAGGCATATGCTAACTTCTGTGTAAAATATTTGGAGGATTGATATATAGTATATGTACTTGAATTTTCATAAAGAAACTCTGGAAAGATATCAAACAAATCAATAAACATAGAGGTCAGTACTGAAAAACATGGTCGATTTTGACAGGGGTGGGAATGAAGTTTTTATAGTGTTCCTTTTATATGGTTTTGCATTTTGAACTATGCATATGTATTTTCTATATTAAAATTTTTAACTTTAAAAAAGAATCAAAAGAAAGAAATTCTAGTAGGATAAAGTTAGTGGACAAGAACTACTTTTGGTTACCATCATTTTCAAATCCTTGAATTTACAGATGAAGAAATGAAAAATCAAGATAGAAAAGGGACTTGCCCAGGACACAGGGCAAGTTACTGGCAGATTGGGGGTTAGGATGCAAATATTCCAATTCTAAATCAGCTCTCTGCCTACTTTTGCATATCTGCTTTTGATATTAGGAAATCCCATATTTGACTTTTACTATGTATTATGGAAAAGAAGTATCACGCTGAAAATGAATATGCCCTTTGTGCTCTGTGGCGTGGTGCCCTAAGGCCACCTGCAGTGTGCGACCTGCTTGATAGCAGCCTCCACATCATCTCTAACGAGGGTATGACAGCTATATAGGTTGGGATCCCATTATTAAAAATTCACAAAAGCAGGCCCCACATGGATACCTTGTGCAGCACTTTCTTCTTGCAACAACTTTTCTCTTGTTGGCCATCTTGAAAATCCTCTCTGCACATTTGTCCACCTTGATTATAGCATGGGCACCCTAACCGTATTCATATGCTTGGTAACACTGCAGAAGAGCCTAGTGTTCTAGAGATGTGTGGATGATATCTAAGTTACTGATTACTACATCCAAGATAGAAGCTATAGAGAACAGAACTACATTAAGAGAAGATTAAGCACTTTCTACAGATATTTCTTAATACATTGGATCTACCTACTTCTCAAAAAGTTTTCTCTGTATAGTCTCTCTTTGCGAATCACTCCTTCATCCCTGAGGTTCAAAGATTGCTGAATATGCCAGCTATAGGATTGGGCATGTTATCCATTTGGAACAAACAGAATACTCCATTTTCCTAAACACAGTGATCGGATCAGGGACACAGACCAGCCTGAGCCAAGAAGAGCACATGGGATTTTGCTGGTATCGTTAAGAAAAAGCCTCACATTTCTCTTGACGTTGCTAAACTGAAAAACTATAAGTCCAGTTAATGTCAATAATCAATGTTGCTCTCACATCAAAAAAGTTCAAATGCATAGCAGCATACAAAAAAATCAAACTCGGAGAAACTGCTGATAACAGTGTTCAAGTACCTGAATCCAGCTATGGCTGAAAATATGTCCCTTGAACTTCCCAATATTATGAAAAGTAAAAAAATAATAATCTTTTTTTGGTGGTTATTTAGGCTAGATTTGAGTATCTATCTTTTGCAGTTTAAAACCCAAACAGAGAAGTTTTATAATTTAATTATGAGGTATAGACATATTTTCTTAGTTTTAATGCTATCCAAAACATAGGGTATATGATTTATTCTTTCAAGTATAATCTCTGTAAAAACAGAAAGATTATGCTAACGACACAAATATTCAAGTTGCTATGTCCCCTACTTTAATCCCCAAATCTCTGGAGCACTTAGAAGTCTTTTGATAGAAGAACAGTATTCTAGAGAAAAAAAATTGTAAATACTAGGAATCATAACTCTTATAATCCTTCTTTCAAGTTATAAAGTACCATCATAAAGCTAATAACTTCATCCTCCTATTCTCATAACAAGTTTTTAAGGTGGACAGCTTGTTAACAATTTCATTTTGAAAATAAACAAAGCAAAGTTCCAAAAGCTATAACTTGTCCAAAATCATAGAACTAAGGAAGGGAGCAGGAATTGAACTCAAATATCCCAATTTATTCTTTGTATGTCCATTTTAGAATATTGATTTAAGTAAGGAAAAACACAATGTGACTAGTTTGAAGGATGTAATCTCAATTGCAACTTCCTATTTTCACTTGAGTTCTGGAAATCATGTGGATTTCCTCTTCTATATTTGCAAACTAGTAAATCTTTCTGTTCTATTTTTTTCCTCCACCAGTCCTGTTAAAAAATAAATAAATCTGTATTCACATTATACAGAGATATTGATTTTGCTCACCAATTTAAAAGAATAATATTTTTAAAGTATTATTTATGAAGAGCATAGGGGAAAACCTTTTTCATTCCTAAGAGGAAAGTAAACAGTTCCTATAGAGCTGCCTGGGGCTGCTTTAAGATCATGTGGGTCAAAAACCATTTACAATATAAAAATAATAAATAAAGAAAGAAAGAAAGAAATACAAATAACAGCAAAAAAAACCCCAAAAACCATTTACAGAGTTGATGTACTTATAAACCCTGTCAAATGACGCTAGTCATTATGGTAGATAAAGGCCAGAGAAATGAGCAAGAAGAGTAAGATAGAGCCCCGATGCTGGGGGATAAAGGGTGCAGTAGAGTACGTGGCAGATAGGGTGTATGTACTTCTTCAAATTTAGAATTAGAAACCACAAAATTCCTTCCATTAAGGAAAAAAAAAAAAATCTGCTTTGCTCAGTAGGTGTCTTAATATATGTGAGGCCAAAATAGAGTTAGAGTTGGATGTTTGGATTGAGAACAAAGTCTAGGAACTGCTTCGGCATCCCCACTGCTAGTAACACTAGGGACACATCCCAGAGCTATCTTGGACATTGGAGGCCAGAACCCCTAGTGCTTCTGTTTCTAAAGGCCAGACAGCTCAGACACCAGGCTAGTTTGAAATAGTTTCCGTGGGATTGACTGCTTCCTTACTTTGCCTTTTTTTTTTTTTTCAGATTTATTTTATTGTTTTTGACAGAGAGGAAGAGAGGCAGAGAGAAACAGAGAGAAGTGGGGAGGGCCCGGAGCAGTCTCCATGAGTGCACATTAGTTTTTGATATGGCTTCATTCCACAGGTGGGCGCAGGGCTGCACAGGGCAGGAAGCAGGCCAGGGTTCTTCTGCATGGGAGACACGCTCCCACGAATTGGGGGCCTCCCATGTGTGAGGCTCACCCTGGTGAGAACTGAACTGGGGGCACACCTCAGCTCAGCATATGGATCTGCACAGGCCAGGGCCAGGATTCGATTCTTGGACCCCAGGGCTGCAAGATGAGCACTCAACCTGCTGAACCATCCTGGCATTGACCTCGAGTTACTTTCTTGTGAGGATGTCTCTGGTTGGGAGGGTCTATGCCCGTGCTGCAAGGAAGCCTCAGAGGACAAATATCTAGATTCTAGATTGATAATAGGGACACACAATTAAATTGAAGGAAATTATTCAGACATATGAAGGATATTCAAGGACTCTTGACATTTTCTAAGTATATACATGTCTATAAAACATAATAGGGGAAACACAAGATCAGTTTTAGCAGGAAATATTATACCTATTTTAACAGAAAGATTCTTCTGATGGAAGAAGTGGCAGAGAGACTTGGAAGTAATGACTTTGAAAAAGGTTGTATACTTGAAGTAGAGATTACCCAGCAAAGGTTCATTCATCCCCATTCCCTAATTATTCTAATCTCTTTACAAAGGCTCACACATCCTTTGCTCCCTACTCCCTGGATACTATAAGGAAAGTAATTATGTACTAACAATGATTTGAGAAGACAACAATACTAAAATGTAAATGGTCCCACCAAGGTCTCAAACATCAAACTCAGATTTCAAACTGTAACCTAAATCCAAGTATACTGAAGTAATCCAGCAAATATATAAAACAAGAACTCCAAAATATAAGATTTATATCTAAAAGTTTAGTGATGAGGCAAGCAAACCAGTTTCCATTCAACTTTTTGAAGTGATTTTCAAAGTGCTGAATTACGATAGCCCTGAGTTGGCGTAAAACTGGTTCTAAAGAAATCTTTCATCCTGCTTTAAACATAGGACATGCAGAGCATTAGAGAAATGGGTCAACTTGTACCAAAGGAGAGTTGGTTTAATGACTACAATGTCCTCCAGGGAGGTATATGACACCAAACACAATCCCTGAAGTGTCCGCACTAACACTCCAGCCTGTGCCTCCCCAAAGAAAAGACTAACTTCCAAGTGGACTGCTCACCCAGCCGGCCCCTGGAGCATTTAAACTTCTTTTATATTTGGGTTTAAAAGACACAAGAAGAAAATAGACATACTCTTGCTTTCTGGATGTCAAACATACATCATTTATATAATAATTTTAATATTTTCTGAATTTCATTCAGTTAAAAAGAATACCAGGTATTATTTAAAATGGAATATGGGGGACAGCAGGATAGTTCAACAAGTTGAGCACTTGCCTTGCAACCTCAAGGTCCAGGGATCAAATTCCAGCCCCTTCCCGTGCAAACCTACATGCTGAACTGCGGTATAACTGTAACCACTAGGATGGTGGCAAAGGTTCTCTCCTTCCATGCAGGAGGCTACCAGTTCGGTTCCTGTCCTGTGCAGCCCCACATCCACCTGTGTGGAATGAAACTATGTCACAACTAATGATGTACAACTATGAAGACTGTTCTGGGCCTCTCTCTCGCGCGCGCCTTCTCTCAGACAATAAAATAAAGCTTAAAAAAAATGAAATATTATGTAATGATTACAATTACGTCTATGGAGAAACTCAGGATGCTAAATATATTTAATATATCAGTTATATTTTTGAGTGCAAAGAAAAATATCTGGAAGAATATGACAAATTTTAGCAATGAGTGTATTTAGGTTTGGATTTTGTTTTGTTTTGTTTGATTTTTATTCCATATTTCTTTATAGTTTTTTAGATGTTCCAAATCATCTATAAAGCACATATATTATATTAACAATCAGAAAAGTAATAGTAAAGATTTACTTTAGGGTGTCAAAGTCACAATTGCTTGAGTGCAATGTAAACTATATCATAATTTATTAACATCTTGAATATACATAATACCCAGAAACTTGTTTTCTAAATAATAATTTTTAAATTAACTATTTGGGAAATTCAACTTTCTAAATTGGACTACTTTCTGGGGAAGCTGGGATGGCTCAGTGGGTTAAGTGCTCACTTTGCAGCCCTGGGGCCCGAGGATCGAGTCCCAGCCCCGGCCCATGCAGACCCATATGCTGAACTGGGGAGTGCCCCCAGTTCAGTTCTCACTGGGGTAAGACCCCGGCCCAGTTCCTGCCCTGTGCAGCCCCACGCCCACCTGCAGAATGAAACTATGTGGAAAAACTGATCATGTGCAACTATGGAGAATGTTCTGGGCCCTCCCCCTTCTCTCTGTCTCTGTATCTCTCTCTCTCTCTCTCTCTAAAACAATAAAAAAATAAAAATAAAAATAAATAAATATTGGACTACTTTCCTTATTGATAAAGAAACAGCAAGAATAGAAAGCAATAGTTAACTTTATTCAAGCACTTAAATCAACGTCATAGACATCCTGTTACTAAGAAGCGCACTAACATTGTTTACTGCAACACTTCATGCCTCTAGACTGCTCTATTTCTGAACTCTTTTATCAACATATTGTTCACTGGCCTATCTTTCCACAAAGTTGTATAGCTGCGGTCCTTGCTCCCTAATGCCAGCCTTGACCTTTTTGCCCTCATAGTCTCCTTATTGGTAGAAGTGTGAGTGCAAAGAGCATGTATTTTGACATTTGAAGCCTGCATTTGAATTCAGATGAGAACATTTACTAGTGTTTGTTATCTAACCATTTAATAGATCAGAACCTCAGTTTCTTCATTTATAAAGTGGGCACAGATAGAAATAATAGTACCCAACAACCCAAATAAAGGAATAACTTTAGAATTGAAAAGAATAAAATCATTTGCACATTACTTTATTTGAAAATTACTTTCACATGCCTCAACTAATTTAATGTTCCAAGAAATCAAATGCTCACTGGGTACTACTGTTTGGTACTACTAGATTCTCCTAAAGGCACAAAGGATGGTATTGTGAGAAATGGCACAGAGGTGCACGGCTGTGAGTCCAAATATCATCTAGAAGGGTCAGACTCTGAATGTAGAGAAAATTCTGGAAAATATAATGGAGTTTTTTTTTTGTTTGTTTGTTTGTTTATCCTCATTTAAACATAATTAAAAAAACATAATAAAGTCATTTGTGATACTTTGTAAAATTATATATACCTTTTTACCTACTTATTTTAAGTCACAAGTTATTTAAAAATCTCTGTCAATAAATATTAAATAAGACACAAAATGGTATGAAAGTATGTATTATTTTTTATTAGCATTATTTTTCCTTCTTAGTTATTAAACAATAATGGTTCACCTTATAATCAATGGTGTTTTGGGTATACTGAAATGGGGTAAATATTTTCTTCAGATTTTTTAATTCTCCTGTTAGCCTGTTCTCTTGGGAATAAGGACATTCTCCTATAAAATTGTGGTACTATTATTACATCCCAGAAAATGAACAATACTTTAGAAATGCCATCTAATATCCAGTCTATATTCCAATTTCTCCAATTACCCAAAAATGTCTTTTATTGTTTGTTTCAAACCAGCATCCATTCATGTCTCATGCACTGCATTTGACTAAAATTGTTACTAGTACTAGCACTCTGACCCAACTACTCAGTAGGGGCAAATTCATTTTGTTTTCATTTCTCCCTGCCCCCTCTTAGAAGTCATTGGTGTTCATTGTGTTTCATCTTGTTTTTATCTTACGGACCTCTTAAGTCATGAAATACTTATCAGCCTTATCAAAAGACTTGCCCTATCTTTCAGAGGTTAAAATAGAAAGTCATTTCTGAACTTAACTTTTGAATTGCTGAAGGACTAGGTTGCTATAAATCAACTAACTGAATCGCTCTCTGAAGCAATACATATGTACGACAGAAGTCCCAAATATCTGGAGAATCACTCTGCCTCTTGAAAGGTCAGTGCAATGTTCCCTGAGTGTTTGGGGTTGGATACTTTTTGAGTAACCTCTTTATTTTGATGAAATTTTCAAAATGTTTTGTTGTCATGGTGAAAATAGTTTCCTTTGTATTTTCTTTAAATGAAAGTTAGTGCTTTGAACATGAGGTTCACATCTTGGAAAGAATAGCATCACTTGAAGAATGAAAACAATATTTTTAAACCAAGAACTTACTATCCTATTGTTGCATAAAATGGTTTAGTGCTGGGATAAAAAAAAATGTATAAACTTAAGGGAAGCTTATGGACTAAAGAACAAAACAAATTAAATGTTCAAGGTAGTAGTAGGTGAACACTGCATGTTTCTTATATTTTTATTTATGTTGAAGCAAAGAGAGAGAGAGAGAGAGAGAGAGAGAGAGAGAGAGAGAGAGGAAGAGAGAGAGATTGATTGATTGATTTGGGGGAAGAAAATTGGGCACTGAAAGCCACACAAATAGACAATATAACATACAAAAGAGATCATAAAACCTAACGTTACTAATTTTTGGTTGAATAGTTCTCTATCAAGTGTTTCAGAATATTTAACTGATATTATTTGACAATCCTACCAGTTACAGTGAGTTGTATATTCCTATTCTACTCAAACCCTTTATTCTTTAAGAAACCACGATTAAAGGATAAATAGTTGAAAAGGAAGGATGAAAATGGAGGAAGAAAAGAAGAAAGGAGGGAAGGAAGGAAGGAAGGAAGGGAGGAAGGAAGGAAGGAAGGAAGGAAAGAGGGAGGAAGGGAGAAAAAGGGAAAGGCAAGGGAGTGGAAGATAGATATTTCATGTTTCTGGGGGGTGGGGGTTGGGGGAGAGGCATGAGTTAGATATCTAAAACACTTTACTTTTAAAAATCTTTAGTTTTTTTTAGCAATTTCTATGTAAAATTCTTTGTATGTAAATATGTATGATTTTCTGGGGGAAAAGAATATAAAGCTCCCCTCTATAGTAGTCCATTGTAGTATCATCAGAGAAGTATGTCTCCTTAAATAAAGAACTGTTTTTCATAGGAGACAGAAAATAATAGGGCAAAATATTCTAGGAGTGAAGAAGAAGCAACTGAATAAAGAAAAAGGATTTTTTGGAGAAGTTTATGAAACTCATGAAATTTGAAATAGGTCTTGAAAGAAGCTGAAATTCAACTGGAGGGAAAAAGAGGAAAGGATATTTTATGCTAAAAGAAAAGTGGAAGCAAAGACACAGAAGAAAAATGTATGTTTGGGAAAATGCAGATGCTGCAATGTAACTAGAACTTAGATTGTGTTTAAGGGTTCAGGTGGGTCAAAGTGCTAAACAAGAAACATTTATCAGAAAGCAAATCAATTTTTTTGTTTTGAAAGCAGTTTTTGTTAGCTTCAACAAGAATAACCACAGGGTTTCTTAAGTTACGAAAGAATGTTTACCCTTCCTTATTTTACAGAGCAAAATCTTAAACCCTAAATGGGGATTTCACCTCTCTGTTGTTTTTTAGTTCTTTATACCTAAAGGATAGGCCACAGTTACATTCCATTATAAAATGTTTCAATAACTGCTTGTTATGCTAATTATGTATGCTTCCTGCCTCACTATCATAAACAATTTGGTAATTTTTTTCCACCAAAACAATCAAATATTTTCCTCTAAAACAGAGCATACATCAAAGCATCTTTACCTTTTGTTTGATATAGATTTTAATTATAACTCTTTTGAGAAAGCTAAATTAACATCACAATCTATTCCATTCTCATTTCTCTTTGCATGGCTTTTACGTTTTCATCCATCTAAAAAATTTTGAATTCACATAATTCAAGAAAATGAGGTTAAGAGAGTCACTTGTGTCAATAGTAAATTTATTTTACATTTTTTATTCTTCTCTCAGTCCATCACTAAAATCTTTCAGGAAAAAAATTGACTATCATATGCAAATGACTTTTAAAGATTAAGGTTCATTGATATATGAGCTCCAAAAATTCTATTTTGTGTTCCCAAATTCCTTTTCTTTAGAGGAAAATAGTTTTTTATATACTCTGCTTCCTTTTAAATTGCTTTAATATGTTTGTGATTGTATCCTGGATTATTACCGGTAGACACTGGGCAGTTGTACGTAATGTAGGAATTCAATGTTAAAATCAGCACAGAAATTGAAAATCCCATATTCCAAATTACCCACTATGCGTGTGTATGTACACACAAATATGCATATGCAAAATATACTATGGCAATTCAAAATTGTGCCTATTAAAAATACAGAAAAACAGAGAGAAATTTGTGAATTACAGAATGAAAAATATATAGAGTTGAAAATTAGCCACTTAAAGTGCCATGTGATAAAATTTCACTGTATATTTAATTCCAGGCCCAATGATGATAGTATATTAATAGGGAGAAATCACAGTGAGAAATTATGTTTGTATTAAAAACTATTGTAATTATGCTGATTAGTTATCCATTTGCTCATACCTCCAAATTCGTTCTATAGTCTGAGATGCTGGGACACCAAATACACAAATTCTATTTCTTAGGCTCCCAGGCCAGCTGGCGGCTGTGATGAGCTACCTATAAGCCGCACTCTTTGGTGACCGTGGGAGGTAGGAAGAGAGGCAAAGGAACTCCTTCCTGCTTCACCTCTACCCCTTTAGCTGAGGCAGCAAAGACACTTGGTTACATAAGCCTGTGGCTTCTTTCTGCATTCCCCAAGCCAACTATAGCATTTCCCTTCTCTTCACTGCTTCCTCTTTATCCCAAGCTCCTCCTGTATTGCAATTCTCGGTCATCATTGTTCCCTCTTTGCTCTTTCAGCTCTTCAAGCACTGCATAATGATATTCTGAATAAAACCTACTCGATTTTAAATGACTGGTGTGGTTATCATTTTCCTATCAGGATTTCTTTTATTAAATTTAGTGGGGTGACAGTAAAATCATATAGGTTTCAAGTGTACAATTCTACAATATATCATCTATATACTACACTGTGTACTCACCACACAGAGTCAATTCTCCATGATTCTGACTAATGCTATAGAGGAGTTCAGTTGAGTGTCAGTCTATATGTGGTTTACCATCTCCTACCATGACCATGGCATGGGTATGATGAGCAGATTCAAAAGAAAAACAAAACAAAACATTAAAAAGCCAATGATAGCATTCTGCCCTTCAAAGCCAGAAAATAGTACAGACCCAAACATATGCTAAATCCTGTGAGCAAAAGATGTATTCTCCCCATTACCCAAATCAAAATAAAATTTCCCACATATCAATCACTTAGAAAAGAGGACATGAAAAAAGAGTCACTTTATGGGAGCTTTCCAGTAGAAACTGGGCCAAAAAGGGGAAGGAGGTGAGTAATAATTTTATCTTCCAGAGTTTCAACATTATTTTATGCTTTTCAACTTCAAAAATTTGCTGTTCATAAAACTTTTGTCATTAATTTAGGTATTTTTTGCACAAAGGCACAGAATACACAATGAGTGTCTGAGTTCAGAGGTTTTCTTCATTAGCAATCAATTTCTGATTCCTCTTAAAAGTCACTCTAGGAATCTTTTTCTTCTTCAACGATCACACTGTCATTTAGTGAAAAATTATGTGAAAATCAAACACCATCATTTTAACCTAACCTTGAAGAATAAAGCAATGCTACTTTAAATGTTAACTATTTTCATTCCAAAAAACATCATGGCACTTAAAATTTTATAGAATAAAGGAAATAAATAGCACTAATAGGCCACCCAGTGAGGATGAGATGTAATTTTATGGCTACATCCAACTTAAGTCTTTGATGCGCGCATCATAATAGAATTGCTCCAAGGATTACAATAAGCACAGTTAATGCTGAAACCCACTGAGTGCAGCCAGCAGAAGTAACATATAACCTGTTTTTAAAAAAGCCAAGGACCTTCACAGCAAAATTTTGCCCCTGCTCATTTAGGCTTTAAAACACAATAGTGCAATTTCATATTTTTAGAAAATGGACAAATCCTTTTCACATCTCTATCTAATCTGATCCACATAGAAGCATCACTCTGACTTGACAAATAAAAAACATAAATGCCCATGAAGGTGTTTAGGTCCGATCATAGAGTTACTAAACAGAGAGCCAGGAGGAAGTGCTCAGAATCATCAGAAATATGGGAGATGTGGTCCTTAATATTCCCCAATAGAGAGGGTATTCTCAGGGGCTTAAGTTCCATTATTTCGGGGATGCCAAGGATAGCTCAGCAGATGTACAGCTATGGAGACTGCTTTGGGCCCTCCACCCTTCTCTCTCTCTCTCTCTCTCTCTCTCTTTCTCTCACCTTCTCTAAAAACAATAAAATCTTTTTTTTAATCCATTATTTCAAATAAAAAATTATTGTCTTATGTCAAACCTATTCCAGAGATGTCAGAGGATAAATTGATAAATTACTTCATCCAGAGCCAGCAAGATTTTGTCCTGTATTCATAGGGATATAAAAAAAAAATTATTGAGTCACATACATTACTTTGAAGCTCATCTTTATTTTGAAAGAGAAAAATCCAAAGAATGAAAACTTCAGTCTAACATGAGCTGGAACTATCCTTGGAATACTCACGTGTGTATCACAATATAAAAGATGTTGGTGGCATTCTACACGCTAAAAAGCAATATAAAGTTCTAATGTATCACTATACTATGTAATAGATAAGAGTTTCCAAAACCTAAGCATAATCTAGAACAGTGGTCCTAAAAATATGGTCTCTTGTGGGGAAGCTGGGATGGCTCAGAGGGTTAAGTGCTCACTTTGAAGCCCCAGGGACTGAGATTGAACACCAGCCCTGGCCCATATGCTGAACTTGGATGTGCTTCCCATGCAGGAGGCCCCCAGTTCAGTTCTCGGCCCCCGGTTCAAACCCTGGCTCAAGGGGCCATGCCTGCGTGGCCCTTGCCCACCTGTGTGAAACAAAACCATGTCAAGAACCGATGACGTACAACTATGGAGACTGCTCTGGGCCCGCCCCCTTCTCTCTGTCCCTGTCTCTCTCTCTCTGACTCTGCTAAAAAATAAGATGAATCTTAAAATAAATAAATAAATAAATAAATAAATAAATAAATAAATAAATATATATATATATATATATATATATATATATATATATATATATAGTCTCTTGGACTAGCATCATCATCAATACCTGGGAACATATTTAGAAAAGTCCATTCTTGGGCCCCACTGAGTCAAAAATTCTGGGGGTGGCACCCAGAAATCTGCATTTTACAAATATCTCCCAGTAATTCTTATGCATGCTAGTTTCAGAACCTCAGGACTAGAGATAAAATTAAATTTAAGATCAAATTTGAATTTGTAAACAAATTCAACTGTCTACTGTGTAATCTAGGATAAGTAATTTAATTTTTCAAAGCCTGAATTTATTCTCCAGCAAAATAAAAATAACGCTCTCTTGTACATTATTTTATAATTTGAAATAATTATAGCAGCCAGTGCTCTTATCCTGAAAACTCGGCTCAGAAATACCCTAATAAAAGGCAAAAAATCAAATAATCCTTGTTCTAGGAAGTTACTAGTGAAATAAAATTCCACGAACACTGCTTCACCTTGAATGATGCTTGGACCATAAAAGTTTAAAAACCACAGAGGTTGCCAAAATACTCCGCACAGAGAAGACCATTCTGTAAGAATGCTGAGCATGGTTTATGCATTGAGGCAGAACTCAGGGCTCATCCATATTGCATTACTACTTTGAAGAGTGAATGTACAAGATTTCAGGCAATAAATAATTTATGTAAGTACCACAGATCTTCTAAGTATTAGGGTTGTCCTTTTAAATAGGCCAAAACCTGTGGAAATTGGCCAAAGAAAGACAGCCATACTCAGAAGCAAAGGCTATTCATTAATGAGAGTCAGGTCCAGTAATGGAATGGCAGGCATTCCAAGACTAATGTCATCCAAAGAAATGGGATTTTTAAATTCTCTTCCTATTGAGTCTGGAGAGCCTCAGCATCCCACCATGGGTCTTCCCAGTTGCATCCAGAACAGTCATAATCTAGCTAGTGCATAGTTTGAGAAATCAAGCTTTCCAGAATCTCATGTACACAATCCCAACTGGTCTCCCTCATCCTACAGGGCTGTAGTTAAGTGTTTCTTCATACACGGTGGGAGGGAGAAACACAGATACATTCCCTGGACTGGGGACCTCTATACTGATTCATAGGCTCCCAAGAGATACAGTAGCTGAGAAAAGGGGCCTCCTCCTCTTCTAGAAGATTCCAAAGGTTTCTCAATTGTAAACATTCTCCTTTTATTTGGAGTTCTCAAACTTAAGACTATCCTTCTTTGACTTAAAGGGGCTTAGGGCTAGAGAATCTAGCCATGGTGTCCCCAAAAGCCCCCAAATCCAGACATCTGCTCAAAAGTCCCTCAAGACCCATCTTCAAAAACTCCAAAGTTATGGAATGTCAGATTGATGCAGGAAACAACTGTGAGCAGTGACGTCAACGTTTGTGGTCTCACGAACTCGAAGAATGAGAACGCGGACTCCACACGAAAGAAGCAGCAAAGTTTATTAACAGAGGAAAGAAGGAAAAGCTCTCTAATGAGAGGGGGCACCTGAAAGTGGAAAATGCCCCCTGACAGAAGGAAAGCTCTCTAAAGAGAGTGGACATCCGAAACTGGAATGCCCAGTTTCTACACTTAGGGGCTTTTCTTTTATATCTTCTATATGCCTTGGACCTATTGTTTGGTGCCTGTAGTCAATCCCTAGGTTGAGGTTGAGCCAAGTGTTGTTTCTTTATTCAGTCTTACTTGAGGGGCTATGGACAATGGGTCCTGGTGTCATCCCCTCCTGTGGCTCAGCTTCCTGACCACCAGGTTTCTGTGCTACGTTCCGAAGCATGGGTGTCATGACTACCGAAACTGCAACTTGCTGGTTGTTGGGATCCCCTCCCCTAACTGCCTAGTTCTCATTAATTATCCTGTATCAAGATAACGTGTGAACCTTGTGGGAGCCCAGAACTATAACTCACATTAGGTATGAGAACACGAGTGATTACCCTAGTCAGGGGTGGCCAACCTTTTGGCGACTGAGTGCCAAAGTTTATGAAATAAAAGTATACTCGCTTGACTCGCGTGCCAACCCATCGAATGAGATAGAGGTATCGATTATTTTTATGTCTATAAGAGCATAAACTATAATTTTTAAAATGGTATTTACAGCTCTGTGTGCCGAAATAGTTGCTCCGCGTGCCACTTTGGGCACGCGTGCCATAGGTTCGCCACCCCTGCACTATTCTGTGGAAGCCAAGTTAGCCAAGAACCCTGTGAACTCCCTCCCCAATTCCACAGTGGTATCTTCCCCGCTGGGGGCAAAATCTTAGCAACTAAACTACTTCCAGGTCTCATGAAGATGCCCAGGCTGCCTGCTCCTTGAGCTGACTGTGCCCTGTAACCCCCACAAACCTATTTCCTGACCCTCTTATGAGGCAAAGCCCCCAGCGAGAATATGCCCTAGAGGTCACCCTAGAGGTCACTGGACCAGTGAAATCCAAGATAAAGATCCCAAAGACTCTGCTAGATCTGGAGCAAACGGGGGCTGTCACTTGGCCTTTCAGTTTAAAAAGCCAGGAGTTGTTAGTCAGTATGCCTATCTATCAGGATTTTAGGTGAAGACTATTGAAAATCCATCAGTGCTAACTGTGAAGGTCTCAAAGTCAGCACAAGAATCCACACATCAACTCTCATGAAGTTGATGTCATCAAATACTGTAATTAAATCTGCATTTAGAGATCACGTTCTGGCTATTATACAGGGAACTTTAATTCTGAGACCCCTGGAAACTTATCCTGGGCCGTAGGCAGTTATTGCTGGACCAGAGAAGCCCTCTAGATAAACTTCACCAGATTTTTGGAGAATGTTGACTGCATGTGAAGAGAAACGATATGACTAAATATCTATCTCAGGCTCAAAAGCCTGGTGTTGTAGGTTCTTATAACCAAAAAAAAAAAAAAGCCAGGCTAATCCAAATGATTAAGGGCCCAGCTGCCAGGGAAATCTGACAGTTACCGGACAATGTCATTGTCCCTGCAGTGGAACACCAATAGAAGAAATAACTCTGAAAGCCACAAAAACTTCTTAATATGACTATGGCCTTCATTTAGTAAAACCCAAATGTCCTCTAAGAACCTGGACCCTGCTGAGCCATCCTGTACTCAGTGTTATAGGTTATTACCTTTGAGTCGATTTCAGCAGCTGGTAATGTTATTTCCGTAAGAAAAATCCTGGAAACCAACTATTTTTTAAAAATAAAACTCAAAAGTAATACATTTGCTGTATCAATTTCAAAGAAAACAAAATAGTTTATGAAGTAAAATTAAGTTCCTTCTACTCTCTTTGGAACAATCTAGTATATATTTATTTATACTCTTTCCACATACACATTATACATATATACACACACACTTACATATTTGACTGATTAAATACTTTTTGTGAAGCTAATAACTAGAATTATACCCATAGCCGGTCTAAGATGAATGATAAGCAGCTTGAAGACTATGTACTGGGACAGGCATTTACCTATTATCATCCAGATGACCTTTCAAGTAATAATTAAACGATATAGATAAGATGCTGCATGCCAGACAGTGGTAGGAATAGCAAGGATTCAAAACTGTCCAGGGCCAATGGCTTCCAAAGCTCATCTTTGTCCCTTGTGCCCACACATGCCCTGAATATACAGTGTTTGGAGAATGGCAAGCTGTGCCTAATAATCAAAAGACTCCACTCTTTTGGTGTCATGAATGATTTGTTGTTGTCTTGCATTTATTTTATCATATAGAGAAATCACGTGGTACTAAGTAAAACTTACTCTTTCTCTCATGAGGTCATTAATCTAAATCTAAGATCAACCCTACCAGTCAAGCAGAATGGGCATTACAATCTTAATTTGCATTTCCCTGATTATCCTTAGGTTTCCCATCTGCATTTCTTCTCCGAACCATCTGTTAATATTTTTTTAGCTTTTCCTATTGGTTCTCTTTGCATTTCTTAATTTGTTGGGAGATTTTTCACATTAGATATAGTAACCCTTAATCAATATTTCATATGCTGTTTTCTCCTGGATTATTGCTTCTTTTTGACTTTGTTTGAGGGCCTTTGGCTGTGTAAAAGTTTTTATTTGTATATGGTTAAATTTGTCATCTTACTGTTGTTAGCTGGGGCTTCTGGATTCCTAAGATCTATACAAAGACTTCCCTTTATTTTTCTTATAGTTATACTGTACATTTATCAGTATAATTCACTTGGATTTTTTAATTGTTAAATGTATTAGGGTGACATTGGTTAATAAAACTTACATAGGTTCCAGGTGTATAATTCTACAGTGTTTGTTTAGACTACAATGACCAGTGTATGTTGTAGACATATCTTGATTTTGTTCAAAGGAAAGTCAGTTGTCCAATTATTATTTGTTAAATAATCCATCCTTTTTTTTTCTCTCCATGAATTGAAATGCTGACTACTCAGATACCAAGAAATTATATATTTACATTTATATTTAATCCTGTTTTTATTCTCTCTGGTTTTCTACTGATATATCTATTCCCTTTTTTTTTTTTTCTAATAATAGTAGCATTAGAGTAAGTTTTACTGATTGGTATGCAGGTCTTCCTCCATTATTATTTGTCAAAATCTCCTTCAGGTTCTACTGAATAATGACACAAGTGCTTACACTGGGTTTACAAAGATATAAATTTGAGCAAGTCACTCTCCCTCTCTGGAACTCATTTAGATAACTAGGTGAGTCTTTCTCAATGTGTTACCTGGAAGTTAGTGTACTTATACTCTAGTTTGCAGTTCTTTCCTTAATATTCCTAGAAATTTCTTATTTTACTGCAAGTTCAGTTATGCCTCCAGTAGGATATTTTACCCAGTACCCTAGGTACTTGTGTGTGTGTGTTCATATAGTCTGCCAGACAAGTAGATATACTGTGTTTCCCCAAAAGTAAGACATCCCCGAAAATAAGACCTACTTACAGTTTTGCCTCTCGCTGAAATATACAGCATCCCTCCGAAAATAAGACCTCCCCGAAAATAAGACCTTCCCGATAAGGCCTCCCCAGAACATAAGGCCTCCCCGATAATAAGGCCTCCCTGATAATAAGGCCCCCCGAAGCTACCATAACTCTAGACTCTGGACCGTTGTAGCAGGCGCCGCCGCAAAGCTCACTATTGGCCACAGCGCAGCTGGAGCAGACAGGAAGTACGAGGTCTCTTTTAATCAGAAGATGATGACCTGACTGTCATTGAATAAATGAGTAAATGTACCCTAGATTGTTGCACATGGAAATAATGGTAGTAACAAGAAATTCTTGATACTGTAGGATTCACAGTTTGTCTGGTTATGCTGGTTTGTGATGACAACTACTACCGTACCGTATACAGGTAATACATTTCCTTTTTTGTTGTTCAACAATAAATGTGTACCGTATTCTTCTTCATGAAAAAATAAGACCTCCCCTGAAAATAAGACCTAGCGCATCTTTGGGAGCAAAAATTAATATAAGACACTATCTTATTTTCGGGGAAACAGGGTAATAGAAGTCCTCATGTCTCTTAAGTATCAAGCAATTTATCTCTAAAATAAAGGTGTTGTATAATGCAATATGTAGATGATGTAATATAGAATTATACACCTGGAACCTATGCAATTTTTACCAACCAATGTTACCCCAATAAACTTAACAATAAAAAAATAATAATAAAAGTAAAATAAATGACAGAGAAAAAAAATAATGTTGTTGAGTCAGATTATGCTCCTTGGTATGTTCCCTAGAGCAGGGTCATAAGATTCTCTTGGGACAGCAGTCCCCAACGTTTTGGGAACCAGGGACTGGTTTTGTGGAAGACAATTTTTCCATAGACGGCTGAGGCAGGACGGTTTCAGAATGATTCAAAGCACTCGCCAGTGCTAGTTAGCATCACCGCCTCAGCTCCACCTCAGATCATCAGGCATTAGATTCTCATAAGAAGCACACAACCTAGATCCCTCACATGAGCAGTTCACAATAGAGTTCGTGCTGCTATAAGAATCTACTGCTCCTCTTGATCTGACAGGTGGCAGAGCTCAGGCAGTTAGTCGTGGAAGTGATGGGGAGCAGATGTAAATACAAATGAGGCTTCTCACACTTGTTTGTTGCTCACCTCCTGCTGTGCAGCCTGGTTCTTAACAGGCCACAGACTGAAACTGGTCCTTGGCTCAGGTGTTGAGGACCCTGCCTAGGGAGATTATTAGAAATGTAGAACCTAGGCCCTCATCCCAGACCAGCATTTTTAACCAGACCCTGAGGTGATTTGTTTGCACATTTGAGTTGGAGAAGCACTGAACTAGGTGTTTGCTTATATCCCTGTAACTCTACAGAAGTCAATAATTCAGTTATCATAATCCTGTTTTCTTTTGATTTTTTTCTACATATCAGATGGAATTGACATCCATCTGAACAAACCTGGGAGCTTGCTCCAAGGTTTAAAACTTCTCTAAAGAGTTAATAAGAAGAAAGAAAAAATGTAGCAATCACGTTTTTTTATATAATAATTTTCCTGTTTCATGATAAATACAGACATATTGTCTTTGCTCACTTGTGTGATTATATGTCTTCTACCTGGTCTTCCTGCTTCCAGTCCTTTCTCCTTTCCATTCTTTCTGCAAATGTCTACTCCCTTGCTCAAAAAATTTTTTTTTTGATTTTTTTTGTTCTGTTTCCGTAACCCTGTTTCAACCTGTATAACTACACTTTATACGTTTTACATACAAAGTTTCCTTCTAAGACTATATTTGAAAAATGGTTCTCACCTTTAAAAAAAGGAAGAAAGAAAACAAGAAATAGTTCATCTCATATTTTAGTATTAGTTAGAACATGAAAGATAATTACATAAGAAATATAAATAGCTAATAAGCATAGGAAAATGATTATTCACTCCAATAATCAAGAAAATATGATAGTATTAAAACTGATAAAATTTTTTCAACTGATAATATTGAGAAGGATTAAAAATAATGTCCAGGATCGATATATCTCTCAAATTGGGAATATACAACATTGCCTCATTCTGAAGGAAGAAATTTATCAAAATTCTTTAAATGTGCATAGTAATCACATATCCAGGAGTAATTCCTAAGAAAATATTTATAAATGTACACAGAGATTTAGCTGGAGATAGTCCTCAAAATGTCTCTTTTGAAAGAGAGAGAAAAAAATTGCTGAAATTACATAGATATCAAATTAATGCAATAGTTTTAATTGATTATGTATGGTAAAATCATACAGTGGAACATTTTCATAGAAAAATGTTCACAATATATTAATTTTCAAGGATATGTTATGAAATAATATGATACTATTGTAGTAAAATAAATATGTGGGCATGTGTGTGTTTGGCTTAAGAAGAATGTAATTGAATACTCATTATAAGGAATTATAAGGCCTTTTTTCCTTCTGTCTTATTTTTTGTATTTTCGAACTCATCTTTAATACTTATGACTTCTAACTTAAAAATAAGTGTTATTAGCTTTGAAAAGGACAGTCTTTCTTCCAAGGATTATGATGGAAAAAAAAGAGGTAAAAACCTAAGAAAAAATGCACCTTGCCTTTTTCAATTCTCTATTTTTTGTTATTTTTATGTGAACACTCCAAATTAGGAAATTGCCTTCTCAAGCCCAGTGATGGTCCTGCTATGGCAAAACTCAATAATTTAGGGATTGATTATTCATTACTAAATATGTAACTACTCTCATTCCCTAAATATAATCAAAATATAGGGCATTTGTTTCTTTAGATTTTTTCTGTGCCAGGCCTTTGTTCCTTCTGGCACCTTTTAGCACCTTTCTAATCGTTCAAGACAATTATATATATACTTATCCAAACCATACAGTTTGTCCATTTTCAGAAGCAGTTAAAATTCAAGTGTTAAAGTAGGTGAGAACTATCGATTAAAGTTTGAAAAACAACAAGAGATTTTTTTTCAATATATTTCCATGTTAACAACTGAAGAAAAACTAAATATGAAGGTAACTACTAAATTGTAGATTTCAACAAGGTTAAAATAGGCACTAAAGTTTTGCACATTAAGATTCCAAAAAAATCTGTTATTTGGAATCTTAATTTCTAAATAAGATAAATAAAATCTAACAATTTGCAATTATAATTTTATTTTCTCATTTTAACAAAATTACAGTTATTTAAATAAATTAAGATAAATTTAGACAAGAAAAGGCAAGAATGTATTGAAATTACTCATAATCCCACTACAAAGGAATGACTGTCCTTAACATGCATAAATTTATTGTTCTAGTCTATACTGTATTCTAAACTATACAAGGACACATGGCTTATATAACGTGAATCATCTTATAATACTTAATTTCATTCAAAAATTGGTTATGAAGGTATTTCATGGATTACTATCTTACAATGTAAATGTAATAGCAACAAGATAATCAACATGCCAAGCTAACAAAAATTTATTTTCTTTTTCACTTTTTAGTTCGAAAATTTAGACTCACAGAATAGGTGCTATAATAGTACAAAGAAATCCTAAAATCCTGTCACCTAAATACTCTAAATGTTAACATTTTACTGCATGTGTTAATCTGTGTGTGTCTCTCTCATCGCTCATCTGTGTATGTGAAGCTTTTATTCTGAATCATTCCAGAGTCAGCTGCAGACAGGACGTGGTCTATTTACCTGTAAACACTTGAGTTCAACTTTCTAAAACAAAGAATGTTGTGTTCCATAAACAGAGTACCATTATTAAAATAAAAAAATTCACATTGATGGGATACTTGTGATACATACACTTTACTGAAATGTTTCTAATTGTTCCATTAATGTTATTTATAGAACAGAAATTTTCTTTTTCTCATCAAAGACCCAAACCAGGTTCACACATCGCATGAGTAAATTGGGTAACAGTCGAATTATAGTGGACATTAAGACCTAGATCTATTAAGAAGCTTTTAATTAATCTTATAAAAATGGAAGATATTGGAGGCTTTAAGCAGGAGGTAAAATTCTCAGATTTTTGTTTTGTTTTTAAGGCATTTGTGTTGGCATTACAGAAAATGATTTAGAAGAAGGTGCTTTAATAAATTCCCAGAATAGTGAAAGATGAGAGAATAAGACAGTGACAGAATGGATGGAGAGGTGGAAAAATAAGCAATAGATCAACTTCAAGTGTGCAGAGGTAACCCGGGTTCTATATCCTACAATAGGAATAAATCAGTTTAAGTTTGTGACGCCAGCCCTCCTCTCATCACTGGTACAAAAACTCACATATAAGAGACAAGAAATGTTCCGTAACTTCAATATATGTTCTCAAAGGATAGTTTATGACTGCATCTGTAATGGATTACTTATCTCTCTGTGAAAGGGGATAGCCCAGTTTCATACCTTCCCATGTCATTTCTAAAAGTTCTTTTTATACCATCACAGGTCATTGTTACTTAGTACACATCAAATATAGACAAGCCAAAAGGCTTAATGTCAGCTCAAAAAGTCTTAACTTCATTCAATAATCAGTGCAATGTTAGAGATCATTCCTAGATTTGTACCTGATTCCAAATTATCATCTTTAATTATTTATGGTGCTAAACTTTGTCATGTAACAAGCTAAATTAAAGAATAATCACTAGCCTTATGAGTTGAAATGATGACATGTACATTTTATTGTTTTACAATCCCATAAAAGCTGAAGAGCCCACCCTAACAAAACATACCCAGCAATTAAATGTCTAAGTCTCACCTGATAACTTAGTGCACTACACATTTCAATCTACACATGAATCTTCTGAGACCAACTGAGTTGAAATGCAGATTCTGATTCCATGGGTTTGAGCTGGGGCCTAAGATGCTGCATTTGAACATTCTGCTGAGAGTATCTATGCATGCTACTGGTTGCCAGACCACATTTTAAATAAGAAGAATATAGAAATCATCGATTGCTCATCACCGGGTAACAAATTTTTATTTGAAAACAGAGGTGGAATAGCCAGTTGGAAGGAGCCCAAGGGTGGGGTCAGAGTAAGGAATCCAAGTCCTGGCTGCCATCAATGAATTGGGTGACATGGAGCAGATCTTGTGATTGTTTGGGTTCTTGGTTTCTATAATGTGACATCAGCATTAGGAGAGTGTGTTTTTCTAGGACATGTATGTTTTTTAATATAATTTTATCAAAATTCAAACCTTTGAATGAACAAACTATTGTTGGCTAAATTGCAATAAACATGTTTATTTAAAAATGAAAAATGTTTTCCTGCTGAGAGTGGAATCTCAAATAGTTACCATGTGATTATAAAGAAAATGAAAACCTAAATTTCCCCCAAGAAAGTGACCCTTTCTTTTTATGGAGTTATAGGCTGAACGAAACAGTAAACAATATAGCCAAGAAACCATGTTTCTGGAGATTAAAATATTTCTTCTCATATAGAAATGGATACACTACTTTTGTGCCTCAGGCATTGCCTTGAGCAAAATATACTCTTATTCAGAACTTGAAATGAAGCAGTCTTTCATTTCATTTCCACATCTGGCTCTGAACTGATAGGAAGCCTAGAAAAATCAAGTGTCACCTATTGCTTGGAGAAGCGTTCAGATTAGTTGTGGCTGAATTCCCCAAGTAAAAAACAGGGTCCACTTTGAACAACTCAACCCAAAATTATAGACATTGTATAGAATATTATTTCTTAATAATCTACAAGGGGCAAACTGGAAAGGATGGGGAGAGAAAAAGAGAGGGAGGCTGAAAGAGAGACAGATAAATCATTTAACTTGGCAGAATCATACTGTTAGCACATGCATTCACTTGCTCACAATCTTTGGGATCAGCTATATGTTTGAAGCAGCTGAGCATCCAGGGGTCACCTTTGCCAGCTGCCTGAGTTCTCTTGCTTTTGATCACTTTTTCTGGCCAACTTGATGTGATTCTTTTTGCCAGCTCATTCCTCTGCATCTGCTAACTCGGTGAATGCTGCTGCTCTCATCTCACTAGCAGGGCTGCCTCTGGGTGAAAGCACTTACTCCTGCCAAAGGCCACCTTCCCCTTGGAAGGGCAGGCCCCTGTCATCTCCAGACAGCCCGACTCCCACTGTAAAGGCAGCTCCCCCTCTGGCCTTGGTGTCAGATTCAAAGGCCTGACCAGCTTCCATCAGCAGAAGCTGCCTCTTAATTGCTATAGATCAAAAAGTGCTGAACATGTCAATTAAAATAGAGTGGAAGAGAGCAGAGCCAGACAGCAAAGATCTGGCATTTACCATGATAACCCATTTCCTGCTGGACTGTTGGCTTTCTTTAAGCCTCGTGGTCCTACCTGACGAACAGGCAGTTCATTTCCCCACCACCACCACCAACATAGCAACCGATTTCAGAGTTTTTCTCACTCACCCTACTCTTCGCTGTAATTTGTTTTTTCCTTAGCAAAAGGGTTTGTACATAGCACTATTGCATATTTTCATTAGAGCAAAACCCCCCAAACCACACACAGAGACTAACTTATCTCTGAGAAAGTGACTCTTTCTCTTTATGAAGTCATAGGCTGAATGAAACAGTAAACAAAGAATGTAGTCAAGGAACCAGGATCCAGGAGATTCAAGTATTTCTTTTCAAATAGAAATGGATACACTACTTTTCTGCCTCGGGCATGGCTTTTAGCAAAATATACTCTTCTTATAAATTTGGAATGAAGCAGCTTTTTGTTTTATTTCCACATATGGCTCTGAACTGATGGGGAAGTAAAGAAAAACCAGTGCCACCTATTGCTTAGGAAAGCATTGCGATAAATAGTGGCAAAATTCTCCACAAAAGGCAATGTCATGAAAGAAGTATCCTCGTTCCTTTTCATTCACCTCTTTAGCCTTTTGTTCTTTCCTATAACATCCCACCGACATGGCTAAAACCTTAATTTCTAAAGCTGGAAGGGAGAGTCTCTAAATACAGTCTAACAGATGAGTAAACTGAGGCCCAGAGAGTTAGTCTGACTTGTGCAGGGCTACATAGAAGCTCCAATTACTACTGTATATTCTAGTAGGTGCTGCAGTCCTGTGCTGGCTGTGCTTCAACAACCTCAGACCTAGAAAGAGTCACCTGCACTGGTTAGATGCAGGTCTATTATACCCACATTGACCCTGCACTTACTATATTAGCTTCCTCCTCAGCAAAAGGGAATTCATAGCCATCCTTCCTCACGGAGCTGCGCTGAGCATTAGACTGTTATCAATATCTCTGGTGGAGCCCTCCAGCCCTAACACACAGTGAGTTCCAGTTAATAGGCTGTTTCCTAATGGACATTAATATTCCAAGGAAGATGATGGGTTCAGGGCACACTGGTCCAAAACATGGCACCTTGGAATATCTTAAGCTGAAGACGGAGAAAACAGTAGAAATA
>PVKE010017659.1:0-30478 GCA_004027555.1 Craseonycteris thonglongyai
ATCCTTTTACCCTGAGTCTATGTTTGTCCCTGTGGCTGAGGTGTGTCTCTTGTAGGCAGCATATGGTTGGATTTTGTTTTTTAATCCAGTCTGCTACCCTGTGCCTCTTTATTGGTGAATTCAGTCCATTTACATTCAGAGTGATGATTGATATATGAGGATATCCTGTATCCATTTCTTCTTTCCTTTTTATTTTTTTTGTTGTCCCAACTTTTCTCCACTTATTTTGATTTCTTGATTCAGGTCAAATAGCCTCCTTCAGTATTTCTTGGAGTGCCGGTTTTGAGTTGGAGAATTCCCTCAGCTTCTATGTATCTGTAAAGGCCTTAATTCCTCCTTCATATCTAAAGGTTAATTTTGCTGAATAGCTCATTCTTGGCTGGAAATTTCTCTTTTAATATTTTGAAGATTGGCGTCCACTCCCTCCTGGCTTGCAGAGTTTCTGCTGATAAATCTGGTGACAGCCTGATAGTTTTTCCTTTGAAAGTTATATTTTGTTGTCCCTGGCAGCCTTGAGGATTCTTTGTCTTTGGTTTTTGTCATCTTCAGAACAATGGGCCTTGGAGATCTGTTAGGGTCTAGGTAGTTAGGGCTCCTGATTTGCTCTTGGATTTGGGGCTGTAATTCTTTCCACAGGTTAGGAAATTTTCCTCCACTATTTGTTTTAGTAGACTCTGAGAAGATTTCATCTCACTTCCTTCTGGTACCCCTATTATTCTAATATTGTTCTTTCTGATGGAGTCAGAGAGTTCTTGTAGGGCTCTTTCATTTCTCTTGATTCTCATCTCCCTTTCTTCTTCCCTCTGTGACATTTCCATGTTTCTATCTTCGATTTCACTCATCCTTACCTCTAGCTGGTCAGCCCTGTTTCCTATGCTAGTCAGTTTTTTCAGCTCTCCCATGATGACTTTCATTTCAATGAGTTCCTTTTGGTTCTGCTCTAGCTTCTCAATTTTATTGGTAAAGTGCTCATTTTGCTCAGAAAATTTCTTATTGAGGTCATTTAACTGTGTCTGGGTACTCTGCCAGCATTGAGCTCTCTGAGTGTTTTGAGTATTGCAGCCCTGAATTCTGTTTCACTTAGATTTGATTCCAAGTATGCAAGCTCCTTTACTAAACAATGCCCCTGATCTTCTGGAGAGACTTTGGATTCTGAGGTGTGCATTGTGTTTGATGTGGTTCTTTTTGCTTTACGCATGAGTATGTTTTCCCTCTGGGGGTTTGCCTATCAGCTGGGCTTCTCTTTATTATTTCTTTTGGGCTCGGTTGTGGGAGGAGATTTTGGGAGAGGGTTGGGGGAAACAGACAGCTTCTGTGCCCTGGGCACTTCAGGTTGCTGTCTTAGCTGTTAGAAAGCAGGGTAGTGAGGGTATAGCCGGGGGTGGAGGCATTGAGTAGGAGCTAGGGCGGGCTTGAAACACAATAGCAGATTCCTCTTTCAGCAGAGGGGCTGGTGGTTCACTGCAAGCGGGGCGCAGGAGCTCCGGTCTTTTTCCCCTCTGCTTTGCTGCTTTTCCTTTGTATCTGTGAGTCGCACCCGCAGGGCGGAGGCCCAGTCAGCCATGAGGGAGGGGGCGCAGTCGTGACCCAGTCAGCGACGCACCAAAAGCCAGGTCGCATGAGTGGGCGTCAGCGCTGCGGGGGCCCAGTGGGCAGGGCGCCAAAAGCCCTGGGGCGCACATGCCGCAGCTCCGCCGGCAGCAGCTCTAGGCCTGCGCTTGAGACCACCGGATTCACTCTTAAGCAGGTCTAATGCAGCTGTGTCCATTCAAGCCCCAGTCCTCACTCCAAGAGCCCTGTCTTCAAAAGGTGCTGCCTCACAGTCAATCTCCTCCGTCAATCTGGGGTGCCAATCTGTTGTGGTCTGAATCCCTGCTTTCACCCCACCCGCCAGTAAGTTCAGCCACCCTGCTCCACAGTCCCTGTTCCACTTTAGGCTCCGTGATCTGATTAGGGCACTGTGTGCTGTCCCTTGAGTTCAGATGTTAAATTGTCCACAGTCTTGTGGGGCTTCCGTGCTCCTTAGGTCTCGGCTTCCAGCCTGTCTTCGATCTAGCTCCACTTTGACCGCAGTCCCCCAATCCCCCTTTGATTTTGCCAGCCCCGGGCCACACTCCAAGTCTCTGTCCCCGAACTGCTGCTTCCCCTTCCCTCTCCCGCTCTCCCCTTTTTCCTCTAACCTTTGGGTGTTGTTCTGCATTGTGTGGTTCTCTCAGTTGAGGGTGCTTCTCAGGGTTTCCCCTGTTGACTTGATTCCCCTTTGTTCATAAGTCCCTTCCCAGGTAAGTTATCAGGGTTCTTCTCTCATGCTGCCATCTTTTCTCCAGAAACTATTTAAAAATGACCACAATTTTGCTAAGCTTCATTTTAGACAAAAATATTTTAAATGAGTGTTTATACAAAATGGGCGGAGTGATTTTTGATGGACTGTTCTTACCTGAACAACACTTTTCTTATGTTCAAAACCATTTGTGATCAATAGGATAAAGCTATGCTTAAAATATTTGAATGTAACTTTAGACTAGAAAACTGGTATCAAACAGATCAGCCTAAAAGGAATTAGTATGTATGTGCATAAACAATCTTCCTATATATTATATATTGATATATGATTAAAATTACCTTTTTTAAACAAAATAGTTCAGATAAGGAAGTTAAAAGTTCATCAATTAGTTTCTAGGCTGCCCCTTTCCATTTATATAAATGACAAAAATAATATTGTTACTAATTTTTATACAAATTTAAGATGGAAATATTTTCAACAGAAGGAGACACCACAATGAAGGCTTCATGAATAATTTATTCCATTTGAAGTTTTGGTTTTTTGTTTGTTTTTTTTAAAAAGTATAAACCTTTTCATTTCCTCAATCACAATTTGTACAACTCAGTGTTATGGCATTCGGCAGCAATAGTGTTTGTTCCTTATTATTTTTCTGTCATGTTAAAAAAAAGCAATTGGACCATATTGTCACTGCTAAACAACAACTTTAAAACGCCCCTTCATAAAGTGACCAAGCTATTTTTAGAGAGTTGATGCTGACACATGTCCAGTAATGACGTTACAATTTGTAGTTTAAATTCAGTAACTTTAAGGTCCACAAATCCAGTTTACTTTGAGAACTAAAGCTATTTTAAAACTTTATGAATACATCAACCTGAGGAGTATTTTAGGTCCCAAATCCAGTTTTTTAATTAATACTCCACAAAAAAGAAAACACACACACACACACATATATATATATATGAATTTAAACCACAGTTCTGGGCCCATTAAAATACCAAGAAAAACCAAAACTTTAAGATTTCCAGCTGACTTTTTTGGGAGTGGGTGGGGTGCCAAAAATGTATGTCAAAAACATCGTTCTTTAATTTAGACAAACTAAAATCTTAAGAGGAAACCCAGACCAAAACATCACTCATGCACATTAAATGTATTAATAGACTGATATGCAATGCCATAGTGGATGAGTAGCAAATTATATGATGCAACAGCATTTAAAAACTTCCTTTTAATGTATTCAATTTGAACATTTTAAATAATGCAACATAGTATTTTGATATTACAGTATTAACATAGTGCTTGATTAAAGATCTGCAAATCTTTGTAGTAACATATTAAGTTAAAAAATTACCTCAGAAGGTAAATATGAAGACAAAAGAATATTTTAATACAGTAATCTGTGCCATACTGACAATCGAGTATGAATACAGCTGAGATAGTTGACTAAGTAGTAAGAGCTTAATTTTAGTGGTTTAAGAAAAGTTTAGAAAGATTTAAAAATTACAGCTACTTTAAAATTTAAGGATTACATATAAGTACACTTGGTGGCCTTCTGGCCAAACAATAAGGTGTACAGAAATTTATTCATACAGTGTTAATTCACAGTCCTGATAACTGAATGGCTTGCATAAGAAAGGTATGGCTAGATGTTTCTCACTGACTGGCTGGAAGCAAGACATTATATAAGTAATCTTTTTAAATGCCAAAATACTGAACTTCCACCCTGCTTTGTAATGGATAACTGCACAAAAAACAGATATTAGCACTGTAACAAAGAAGTCAAGGTGTTGGTGATTAATTGGTATAAAGTATATTATTTTTCTTACCTATTTAAACAAAACAAAACTACCCACACTTGTCTGTGACAGTACATTAGTCATTTCCATTCATCCTGCATAAAAGGCTTTTCATTTTTTCAGAAATAAGTCTCCTGACCTTTTCTAATGGCTATATTTAGTAATTTTCTATTTGAGTGTGAACTTATATATGAAAGGAAGGAAAAAACACTTAACAGTAAATCCTGTATATTTGGGAATTATTCCTTGATTCCCAGATAAAAAGGAATTGTATACGGGTTTCTTTCCTTATGGCTCTATATAAAAGAAACTATCAGGGAATAATCTTTAAGAAATCTATTTTCAAACTGAGATGTGGTTACTAAAGGCTAGTGATTTTAAACAACTGAGAATATACTTTTATTTTTAAAAGTCACTATTGCGCTGTTTATAAAAAAGGATACTTTTTATAGAAATTCCAAATAAGTATCTTTTCCTTCAAATTTCAGACAAGTTTTTTAAAAGTCGAGAACAAAACATGCCAACATAATCTGTAGTAGGCTAGCATAATTTAAAAATAAATGCAGAAATGTGATCTTTAAGTTTTAATTTTAAAATATGGTGTGCATTGGAACTGCATTATAATTTTGAACAATTGAAAATCTGTCACCAATGGTTTTCTTTATAGAAAAAACAAGACCTGTTAATGTTTTAATATACACAATTTGAAGAAGTTATATTTGTCATAAGAAAGTAATATTTAATCTAAGCATACAGTATTTGCAAAACAAGTTTCAGTAAAAAATAAAACATACAGAATTATTGTTTTGTAAATACAATTGATTTTGTCCTTCTAGAGCATAAGTGAACTTACAAATTTGGAATTTTGCTAGACTGCTTCCAAGAAAGATATGTAGACTTGACAACTGTGAATTCAAGTCAGCAAAACAAGTAGGAAGCTAACTTGGACTCTCTTGTGAGCAGCACTGTAGAAAGAATTTTCAAAAGGGGTAAAGTCTGCGTAAAAGCAGTTATCTTGGCATGTGCAAACAAGAAGGGGGAAAGCTGTATGGAAGGAAGGGGTGAATTAAAGTCCCTAAAATTCAAATCCCTTCTTTAGGGAGGTGAGAACCTCCTTGGCATATGCCTTGCCTTAATCTGAGCTGTGTTATAAAATAGTACAGACTCTGATGTTTGGGACTGTCATCTCCAAACCAAGAAAATTTAATAAATAAAAAAGGCAAAAGGAAACAGGTTAAGTTTAGAAAATGGTTCTTTAACTAGTGGAATAAGTCTGAATACCAGAATTCACTGAGAATCTATTTACACCACAGTTTGATTGCAAACACACACCCATACATATGCATACTCACACACATTCCCAATCTTTAAAAAAAAAAAAAAAAGTCAAACAATCAAGAGTGACTGCTCTTAAAATAATTTGTAAAATGCCTAGAGCTGGGCTAAATTTCAACCTTATAGCAAATCCTGAAGATAATTTTCATCATTAATATTCCCATGCCTAGATGTGCCACTGTTAAAACTGAAAAAAATTTAAGCAGGTAACATTTAACACCAAAATTAGTTTAAGCATTCAGTAGCAAATTTTTTTTTTTTTTTTTTTGTAAAACTAAGTTTCTCTCACTGGAAATGGCCTGAAATATTAGTCATAGCCCTAAACCATAGTACAAAATATAACTGAAGAATTCTCATTTTATTCTAAGTTAAACCACCTAACAATATCACTTGTATATTGCCATCATGTTATTTTGTAAAGGTGTGATATATAAAATGCTGTAAGACCCGGTACCTTTTCAATTTATAAACACAGTGAACTTCATTACTGTACATGTACTCTGCAACTACAGCTTAGCTGTAAATCCTCCACACACAATGGTATGGACATTATTCCCCTTCTATCGCATTAAACTGTACATTGAGACAATACAAATTTACTGTCCCACCCACCCCCTTACAAAAAAATAATACTCTAAAAGCAACCCTACTGCAACTTTTTAATTAAGACGATTACATATATTTTAGACCAATTGCTTTAAAGCAAGAAGGCAGTATAAACCTTCTAGGAAAATTCTTATAAAAGAGATTAAGAAATATAAGACAATTTATACATTTAAAAACTTACAATAAATAAGAGATGCAGGCATTTTGAATACTAGATACTATAATCCAATACAAGAACATCTTGATGTTCTGAAGCCATTATGTTGAAACTCACTGTTCCTCGTTTCCTCCCCATGCTTTTAATAATCACTTAATATGACTGGGTACTATGGCTCATTACTTTTCACAAATACTGTGATTGGAAAAAAAGATTAATTTTGCTACAAAAATGTTATAATATGTTTTGTATGATCAGGTCATCATCTTAAAGAGTTCAGTATAGTCAATGAAAAATTGCAGGGTTATAGCCCCTCCCCCCAAGTCAAAACAATATTTGTTGAAGTAATAAGAATTAGACCCCATCACAAATGACTTTCACTGAGAAGATAACTGTAACTTAATCTTGCAGCAAAATGTCTTTTTTCCTTGTTCTTTTCTTGCACAGTTCCATCAAATGAAGATCACAGCATATTCATGATAAAGTTATATAACTGATTCAGCACCACAAAATGAATTGGGAGACATGAGCGTCTGTCCTGGATTGCAGGGTCACAGGTTAGCCAGGAGAGTGCATTGTACTGTTCCAAAACAAACCTGAAAAGCAAATACACTACATAAGTCATGTATTCATTTACACTGTAGATTTTGGAAGCAGTTTCTAATTATAGTATCTAAGATTCAAAGTCCCTTAAAAAACAAAAGTGGAAGGTAAGGAATAGAGTCTTTGAAGAGATTAAAGATAACTAATTTTTATAAAAATTACTTTCAGAAGTAGATTTTGTGTTAGAAAGAACTCATTCTGAATGATATAATTCATCTAGAGACCCAAGGGTACACAAGGGTAAAATACTGGTAAAAATGAGAAAAATATGTAAGGATCAACACTATATGCATTCACAGCTGCAATGGAGAAGCCTGAATGGTAAAAAGAGCTATACCTGAGGACATCTGAAGTCTGATTTGAGTCAAGTGGGTGGGAGTGTTTACTGTGAAGCAGCTCGTCAGATTGCACTGAAGGCACGTGGAGGTGCAAAGAGGCCTAAAAAAATAACAGGTAATCAGTCAGCCAAACGAAAAAAAAATCCGTTGGTTTTACCTTAATTCTCCCAAGGTCTCTTTCTTGATGAAATACATTTTAGACCTATGTAAGGATTGGGAGCTATTATAAAGATGCCTGTTTTTGTTCAATTCATTAGAGAAGCAATTGTTAAGTGTATAATATATTGAATCTTATTTCTTCAGCTTTATTGTTTTAGAGACATGATAACCTTAAAAAAAAAAAAAAGGACTTCTAATTATTTTCTAAGTGTGACCTGACTAAATGTATCAAGTAAATGGTTAAGAAAGCACTATGCTGATAAACTTGAGTACAATCTGTTTCAAGATTATATGGAACTTACAACTTAACCAGATATACCTAGGTGTAGCACTGAAAAAAGTAATAGGAGTAAGCATATGCAAATATTTTACTTATAAAGCTATAAGTCTTTTCTATCCCTAGGCTAAAATAACTTATTTGAAAACTATAGGAAGACAAGAGTTGGAACAGTCAAGGGAAGAACAAGGAGATTATCTGAAAAATGCAACAGATTTATTTCAATCTTGAAAACCTAACTAATTTTTAGAAAATACTCTTGGAAATCAGGTGGTTCTCTTGGGTTTCACAGTGAATAATCAAAATTATTCACAGTGAATAATCAGCTGCTGACGGGTGCTAGGCCATTTGTAACAAAAGCCCAACACATTTTAAAGTATGCCCTGTATGAAAATAAATATCTAGTATCAGTCAAACTCTGGGTTCATTTTCTGTTCTCATGGTGCTGTGCTACATAAAGCTATAAATCTTAAATCGACTTTTGGTGGAATTGTGAGGACTCTAGTAACACAGTGTACAAATGCTTTCTTTTGCCCAAATTCATGAACACTCTGTAACAACTAACACACCCATTTAGATACGGCAATGAAGAATGAAAGAAATAAATGTGGTACTTTTCTTCACACTTCAGTTTTAAAAAGTAAATCATTTTGTTTATAAGTCAATGTATACAATAGTTTTTAAAAGCTATGAGAAAATGATAGTATTGACTGTAGAAACTCATGGTAGATTTTATTCTGTATACTGTAGAAAGGTACTATTTTATTTTGGGTGCTCCCTCCTCTACAACTATAATATATGTATATAAAAACTCTTCAATCATATATTCAGTAATATAAACCAAGGTATATATATATTTCAACTGCACATAAACTCTTGATTTATGGATTATAAGTCTCATATGACAGAGCACCACAAATTCAATATAATTAGCACCAATATTCTAATTTCTATGGATAAAAAGACTTTTTAATTAAATTTATTGGGGTGACATTGTTTAGTAAAGTTACATAGGTTCCACGTGTACAATTCTATAATACATCATCTATGTGTTGCATCATGACCTCACCACCCAGAGATAAAAGGACTTTTTAATCATGTAGGTAATAACCTATTATTTTTCCAATCAAAAACAAACATACAAGTTAGTTTTACTGCCTACAGAATAGAAATAAAATGGGAAGTATGAAAACAAAAGGCGAATCAGATTGTGGTTAAGTTATGCCTTACCTGGTAATTCACACCAGAAGTCCTAATCTTGGTATACTGTATTTGAGGGTGAATGCCCACTTTACACTATCCTCTCCACAATAAATATTGAGTAGAAGAGAGTCTGGAAAGTCCCTTGAACTTTTTGTGAAGTAGTGTTTCCTTAAAATATGTTCTATGAAACTCTAAGGTCATAAACTATTAATGGGTATTAGACATTCCTTTTCTTGTATACTAAAAGTTTAGAAAATGGTAGGTTAAACAATGTTATTTGCTGCTGTTTTTTAGAGCATTTAATGTGCATGGGCAGAAAGCATGTGTAGAGCTTCTCAAAGGACCAAAGAACCTTTGTTTTAAACTCCAAAGCTACTACTCTGCAGAAACCCCCTTAGGAATATGTTCTGGTAATAAGATCTGTATAGACCACTGGACATATATTGGGAGGGGAAGAAAAGTCATATGATGAAACTAATAACCTTGCCAACACTCTCTAAAGGTATTATCTCACTAATAGTCAATTCAGATCATCAGCTATTATATTCTTTATGAATGTTCTATAGAAGTTCACTACTTAATCTCAAATGTTATTGACTCAGTATTTTGAGTATGTATGCCAAGGGTATCATGAATTAATAGCAAGCAGCAGGCTTAAAAGACTGCAACAAGCCTATTGGTTCATGTACCCATTAAAATATAACCTCAAGAAACTAAAGCATACTACCCAACTTTTATGCTACAAATAAGAAACAGTAAATAGTTAACACAGTCAACTTCTCATGGGTTTATGTAAAAATATGTCAATACAGATCTGAATTTGTTATTTTGGAATAGTAGTAGCAACACTAGTAACAAACTCTGGATAGGGCTTTCACATTTCATTTTTACCATTTTATGATTTATCTAATCTCATTATATTACCTGCTAATGAATTTGTTTTGATAAGTCACTATGGGTCTGAAAATCTCAATACTTGAACATCACTCATTAGTTTTAACACAGCAATTTACACAAAGCTAGAAAGCTTTTTTGAATTCTAACCACTAGACCACCAGTGAGTGGTTAGAAAGCTGTTTTGAGAAGGTAGTAATTGGATTTAAATATCACATATTCTTAAAAAGATTATGAATCCTTTAATCCCCAAAATAATGCAGACCAGTAGGAGAGCAGTATGATGTAATTCAAAGAATAACATATTAAAAGATCCAGGTTTTAATCTTGAGTCTACTACCAATTTATGATTTTGGACAAGTGAAGTTTCCTGCATTTTACTATGCTTACCTAAAAAATAAAATGCTTAAAGGTAATACAAGGTTTCTCCCAGCTCTAAACGTCTATATGTTCAATTGAAAAATATATTTTCCCATGTATAAGACGACCACTACTTTTCGAACCCAACATTAAAAAAATTAATATACAGGTGACTCCTGTGTATAAGATGACTCCCAATCTAACAATTTTTACAAAAGTATTGTCTTATACATGGAAAAGTATGGTACTATGAACAAGGATCCCAGAGTTAGATTTAAGATTATAAGCTCAAACTTAACATGAATTTAAAAATTAGAGTTGTTTCATAATTAGGTAATTCTCTTTGTGATCTTGTGTAGAAAGTCATATGTGGCAATGTATTTAAGACCTTAGACAAAAGCTACAAGGTTTCAAAAAGCTACTTCTATATTTCTTAAGACATAAGCCATCAATTAGCATTACTTAGGAACTGCCATAGAAATGTCAATACCTTAAGAAAAAGGGGACACTGATATTGTGCTTGAGGACATGCTGACCAGAACCAGTCAGGTAATGGACCCGCTTTGGCAGTTGATACAAAGTAACCAAGGGCCAATGGTTGCTGAAGAATATTAGTTACTTCATCATGAGATTCTGTTGAAAGTAGCCGATCAGTACCCTGACCCTTAAAAAGATAAAATTAAAAGTGTGTTAGTTCATTTGATATACCTAGGCACTAGATAAAAATACAGATGGTTTATGGCAATCAGTCTCATAATCTTATCACTTCAATTTTTAAAAATTAAAGTGATACTGAAAAAAGTTAATTGCTATGTACTTATTAAGAACATTATAATTTGTAAAACATTAAAAGATGAGTTTTATATTATTAGCAACTGCATGAGGAAATGAATATGCCAACTGTTCATTAAGTCTGTATTGTTATGCGAAGCCCATATTTAGAGTGAGAGAGAGAGAAAGAGGGATAGTGTGTCTGTGTGCATCTTTGTAGCTGATTAAAAAATATAAAATGTTCAATGAAATTTCTACTTTATTTCTTAAAACTTGCTTACCTAATTTCTGACCACTACACCAAAAGGTGGATTAAAATTTAGCTTTGTTCACCTAGCACTATCCATAAAATGCAATTAATAATGTTTGGAAAAGCATTATGACAACATGAAGGGATAACTATTAAGTGATGCTCTTATCCATGGACCAGTCAATGTATTTCTTGGTATTTATTTTAAGGAAATAGATAAAAAGAGGAAAACAATATGCCTGTTCATTGCAACATTACCTGTATCAGAAAAAAATAAAATACTTAAATATCCAACACTTTGGGAATAAAATAATAAATTATGGTAAAACAATAATGCAATGATAAAAGCCTGATTATACTTACTGAAAGCCACAATATAAGTATATATGGAAAAATGATATTGGCTAAAAGTAAAAAATGGTATCATTAAAGTGGTGAAATTATTGGTGTTTTTCCTTACATATTTTTTCACTAATCTCATTTCTTTTGAGTTAAAAAAAGAAAGAAAAGATGCAAGATTGAACAAAGATCCTTATTTTAAAGATTTATTTTTATTTTTTTTGACAGAGAGAGAGAGAGAGAGAGAGAGAGAGAGAGAGAGAGAGAAAAGGGGGAGGACTCAGAACAGTTTCCATAGTTGACAGCATTAGTTTTCCATATAGTTTTACTCCACAGATGGACACGGGGCTGTGCAGGGCAGAAACTGGGCAGGGAGCTCCCCACATAGGCCCCAGCAAGAACTGAACTGGGGGCACACCCCAGCTCAGCATATGGGTCTGCCTGGGCCAGGGCCGAGATTCGATCCTCCGGCTCTGGAGCTGCAAAGCGAACGCTTAACCCGCTGAGCCATCCCAGCTTCCCCAAAGATCCTTATTTTAAAAAGGCAGGTTCTAACCATATACCTACTATAATAATCAAATAACCACTATATATAATTTCACTCAAATAAAGATGTTATTCAAATGAAGGTTGAATTAGTTTGAGAAGGAGAAAACAATTTGCTTTTGTTAAGTGCTAAAAATAAATAGGGGCATTGTGGTCATTGTTTTTTCCATTCTTATGAGAATATTAGTATTTCTATTATGTTCCTGTCACAGCCCTAATATGAATGGTAGCTCTTAAAGCAATATACTGATTCTCAAATAATCTGATCCTACACCTAAGGAGAACCAATGGTGAAATGGTAGGAAAAATACAAAAGGATTAATGCAAAGTAGTCTAGAAAACATGAAATTAAAGAAGAGGATGGCAGAGACCCTCTTACCGGTAATAATGTACAATTCAAAGTACTGACATTTATAAGGCAAAAGTACAAGAATATACTGTTAATCTCACTATTTGGTAATTTCCAAGGAAAAAGTGGTGCTCTGCTTCTGCTCTATTTTATGTATCAATTATAACAGGGTTGGTTACCTTGCCAGCATCACCTCCATGGGGGTAATGAGATCCTGGAGAATGTACAGGGGACCCCGTTGGAGAAGCAGGAAGAATATTAATGATATCAGGGTCAAGATCATCTCCTGTGTCTAACAAATCAAAGATACCCATTCCATCTGCTCCATCTATAAAGGAGAAAGAAAAAAAAATACTCCATTATTCATATCTCATGGTTACTTATAGAAGAGAACTAAATTAATTTAACTAGCATCTACTCAATGTTTACCATGTCCAAAGTACTGTGCTAAGACCCATATAAACAATTATGCATACACAAGCAAGGCAGTCTGAATAATGCAACTCCCTGCTGCCCCCACAAAGATGTCCACAGCCTACTCCTAGGAATCTGTGAATATGTTATCATAAAAAATCTTGGCCCTCCCCATTCTCTCTGTCTCTCTCTCTATCTGCCTCTCTCTGTCAAAAACCAATAAAATAAATCTTTTAAAAAAACAAAAAAAACTTGGCAGATGTGATAAAGGTAAGGATTTGAAAGGGGAAATTATTCTAGATTATCTGGGTGGTCCAATTAGGGCTTATAGGAGCCCTAATAAGAAGGAGGCAGTAGGTTGAGAATCAGTGAAGGAGATGTGATACTACACTGCTGGTGTTAAAGATGGAAGAGGCCATGAGGAAGAGATGCAAACTGTCTCTAAAGCTGGCAAAGGCAAGGAAACAGTCTCTTAGAGTCTCCAGAAAAACCCTACCCTATAGACACTGACTTTAGCCCAGTAAGACTGATTTTGGACTTCTGACCTCCAGAACTACAAGATAGTGTGTGTTGTTTAAAGACACTAAGCATGTAGTAATCTGTTATAGCAGAAATAGAAAACTAATACAAAGCAAACACCGTATACTGGATATGAAAATGCATTTAAAATGATACTATTCACCATTAACACACTTATTCTTTATTCATATTACTACTTAATAACGTAAAACATTCAAGTTATTGTATAACACACTAAAAGAGAATAAGTAATACCCATAATTGTGACTTTAGAGATGTGCCATTTTCTAAGGTAATTTTCTCTTCCACTAAAATGCAATCTATAAGTTCACTGAGAAAAGATACATTCCTATCTGGCAGTTAATAAAAATTACTATATTATTTTCCCAAATCAAGATAGAAAGGAATATAAAATGAGCTGCAAAGTTCATGTATAGGTAATTCAGCCGCACAGGCAAAAACCTGTATAAACATTTTATGATCAATGTGGTCTAAAATAAATAAGTATTTTGAGATAATTCATAGCACCAGTTCTGAAAGCAATAGGTAGAAGACTGGTTGTACAAGTTTCCTATTGCTGCTTTAACAAATTAGCACCAACTTGCTGACTTAAAACACACACTTATTCTTTTACAGTTCTGGGGTCTAGAAGCCCAAATTCAGTTTTACTGTGTTGAAATCAAAGTGCTGGTCATTAGGCCAAAACCAAGGTCCCAGCAGGGCTCTGCTCTCTCTGGAGACCCCAGGGCATAATCCCTTTCCTTGTCTTTTTCAGCATCTAGAACTATATTCCTTGCATTCTGTGCCTCCTGACCCTTCCTCCATTTTATTTTTCTTCATTTTTTCTTTTTTACAGGGGTGAAAGGATTGTTTATTGATAAATAAAATAGTATAACTACATTTCCAAGAGGTGGAAGCAGGCCTTCAGCCCCTTTCTCCATTTTCAAAGTCAGCAGGCATAGCAGTGTTTCTCTGACTCTGCTTCCCTTATTTCCTCACATGGCCATCTCCTCTTTTGTACAATCAAACTTTCCCCTTATATGGTTACATGTGATTGCATTTAGGGCCCACCTAAACAATCTCTCTATCTCAAGATCCTTAACTTAATCACATTTACAGGGTTTTTTTGCTATATAAAGTCACATTCACAGGTTTCAGGGACACTCACAAGACATGGGGATGTTTTTTAGACTACAATCAGCCATAATCATCAAGACTTATTTTATATTTGCAAACCTTTAAAAAATAATTCAGGGGAAACTGGGATGGCTCAGCGGGTTAAGCACTTGCTTTGCAGCCCCAGAACCTCCTTGAATTGAATCCCGGGCCTGGCCCATGTGGACCCATACGCTGAACTGGGGTGTGCCCCCAGTTCAGTTCTTGCCAGGGCCTATGCAGGAGGTTACCGACCCAGTTCCTGCCCTGTGCAGCCCCACGCTCACGTGTGGAGTGAAACTATATGGAAAATTAATGCTGTCAACTATGGAGATTGCTCTGGGCCCTCCCCTTTCTCTCTGTCTCTCTGTCAAAAAACAATAAAAATAAATCTTAAAAAAAAAAATAATTCACCTACCATTGTTGGGATTGAAAGCTAAATCCAAATTTTCAGTGGTGTAAGTAGCTGAAGCTACTTGCACAGAAGCAGAAGTAGGGAACACAAGTATATGAGTACATGATGTATCCTGTGGAGTATTTAACTGAGAAGTCTGCATGTTTAGAGTGGTGCTTCTTCCAAATACAGAACCAGTTGACACAGAATCTGAGAAGAAAATAAAAGTTATTTTTTCTTTTACTAAATGAAGAACCAATTCTACATAATAAGAAACTAAAGTGAATGAATATTTAAATCTCACATAAACTAAAGATGGCTTACCTGGCATAATAACAAAAGAGCCTTGGGGTTCCATTGCTACTAAGCAAGCACTGAGAATACTGGGAGAGTCTGCAGCAGATATACCACACATTCTACACATGTCTTTGAGCCTTTTACTTAGAGACTGCAAATTTCGACGACTCAGCAAACAGCTCCAATCTGTAGGTATCAACAACAACAACAAAAAACATTCTAAGTCCCAGCATTTTTAACACCCTACAGAACCAAAGTTAAAACATAATGGTTTCAAAATTAAGAGTATTCTGGGATGGCTCAGCAGGTTAAGTGCTCCCTTTGCAGCCTCAAGGTCTGAGGATTCAATCCCAGCCCCAGCCCGTGAGTGCCAATATGCTGAACTGGGTGTGGTTCCTCGTTTGATTCTTGCTGGGGCAACCTTCCCATGTGGAAGCCCCCAGTTCGGGCCCCCAACTCATGGGGGCATGCTTCCCATTCAGGAGGCCCCCACGGGGTTCCTGCCTTGCACGGCCCCTTGTCCACCTGTGTGGAATGAAACAATGTCAAAAACTGATGACATACAAGTATGGAAACTGCTCTGGGCCCTCCCCCTTCTCTCTGTCTCTCTTTCTCTGTCAAAAACAATAAAATAAACCATTAAAAAACAAAATTAGTGTATTCCTCAAAGAGTCTTTATCGAGCCAAAAATATCTCATTGGTGATGTTACTCAACATTCTTTATCCCTCTAACTTTAATGTACATCAATATGAATTATAATAGTATCTGCTGTACAGAGGATGAGCTGAGTAATAATCAGAATGGGGGGAAAAATGAAAGATTACAAATAAGAACAGTAGTAATGACAGTGACATTAAACTTGTAATACTGTAAAATATACTTTTAAAATTTGCCCAAGACAGGGATGTCAGGATAGCTGAGCAGTGGAGTTCTTGCTTCACGGGTTCAATTCCCAGCCCCAGCCTATGTAACCCCATATGCTAAAGAGCCTGCAATTGGCAACCACCAGGGATGGCTTGGTGGGTATGGTTCTTGCTTCCCATGTGGGAGGACCCCTGGTTTGGTTCCAACCCTGTGAGGCCCCACATCTACCTGTGTGGAATGAAAAAATGTCACAGCTAATGATGTACAACTGCGGAGACTGCTCTGGGCCCTCCCCACTTCTCTCTCTCTGTCTCACCTTCTCCCAAACAATAAAATAATAAAATCTTTAAAAAAGATTTAGGAGAAGCCAGGATGGCTCAGTGGGTTAGGCGCTCACTTTGCAGCCCTGGGGACTGAGGATCAAATCCCAGCCCTGGCCATGCTGACCCATACGCTGAACTGGGGAGTGCCCCCAATTCAGTTCTCACCGGGGAGAGACCCCGGCCCAGTTCCTGCCCTGTGCAGCCTCAAGCCCACCTGTGGAATGAAACTATGTGGAAAAACCAATGATGTGCAACTATGGAGACTTCTCTCTGTCTCTGTATCTCTCTCTCTGTCAAAAACAATAACTATATCTTTAAAAAATAAAAAAAAAATTTAGAGGATGCTGGGATGGCTCAGCGAGTTAAGTGCTCGCTTTGTAGCCTTGGGGTCCAAGTTTCAGCCCCAGCCCATGTGGACCCACATGCTAACTGGGGTGTGCTTCCCACGTGGGAGGCTCCCAGTTCGGTTCTCACTGGGGTGAGCTTCCCATGTCAGAAGCCCCTGGTTTAGCGCCCAGTTAAGCCCCTGACTCAAAGGGGCACACCTCCCTTGCAGGAGGCCCCCAGCATGGTTCCTGCCCTGAGCAGCACCCTGCCCTGTGTAGAATGAAACTATGTCGAAAACTGATGACATACAACTATGGAGACTGCCCAGGGCCCTCCCCTTTCTCTGTCTGTCTCTGCCTCTCTTTCTGTCAAAAAAATATATATTTTTTTTTCAGTGATGGAAAGTGAGCTGATTCTGGGTGCTGAGCACATAACGCGACGTATATAGAGACAACTGTAATGTAGAATTGTACACCTGGAAACAATGTAATTGATATAAATTAATGTCACCCCAATAAATTTTAAATAAATAAATAATTTTTTTGCCCTAGACTTCTATGGTTCATCTTTAAAAACAAAAAACAAAACAAAAAAAAAAATTTTTATAACCTCTGCATTTTATTCAGCACATATACTGAGATGTGGTCTGAACAGTGTATGAATTAACATAAAACAGAACTTTAAATAATAAAAGCACAATTTTACCTTTCAATTCTCCATGACCAATCCTTCCTAGACGGCCAATTACAACTCTCCATGGTAATGAACTCATCTGTACAAGTCCTAAGCACCACTCCCAAAGCTTCTGTAGACCAAATCTTCTAGCAGATCCTTTTTTCCGACGAGCCCTATTGTATGGAATAGTCATAAATATTTCTAAAATTCTTATTATGAGATTTTAAAAGATCAAATTTTTGAAAAACTAGTCCTTTAATTTTGATGTTTGACACGTGTTACACAAGTTCTAAGCAAGAACATATGTAACATCATATGGGTGGCATGCTACTTTGTTTGTTTTTTTAACATATAGTAAAATACATACGCACACTTAAATTAGAATGAAAAATTGGCCATGGACCACCAAAATTCACCAGAAACACTGCTCTACATCAGAGACTGGCAAACTTTTTCCTTAAAGGGCCAATACTTTAAGCTTTGCAGGCCATCAAGATTCTGTTGAAACAATTCAACTCTGCTGTTTCAGCATGAAAGCAGCCATAGACAATATTTAAACAAATGTGGGAAAGCTGGGATGGCTCAGCGGGTAAAGCGCTCGCTTTGAAGCCCCGAGGACCGAGGATCGAATCCTGGTCCCGGCCCATGTGGACCCACATGCTGAACTGGGGTGTGCCCCCAGTTCAGTTCTTGCCGGGACCTATGTGGGAGGCTCCCGGCCCAGTTCCTGCCCTGCGCAGCCCTGTGCCCACCTGTGGAGTGAAACTATATGGAAAAACTAATGTCAACTATGGAGACTGCTCTGGGCCCTCCCCATTCTCTCTGTCTCTCTCTGTCTCTGTTTCTCTCTGTCAAAAATCAATAAAAATAAATCTTTAAAATATTTAAACAAATGAGTGTGGCCAGATTTGGCCCACAGGCTGTATCGTTTGCCAACCCTTGCTCTATACTTTAAGTTGAAGAATATCATGCAAAACACTACACTTCTCAACAACACTGTTGTTTTCTGTGTGCATGTCCTTTACTAGGTAAGTATGTACATAAGCACTCTGTGGCTGAGCAACAGTAGCTACTATTTATTAAGTACTTACTATGTACCAAGCATAATGCCCAATTTACATGAAATATCTCATTTCATTCTAACAACATTAAGAGACAGATAAAATTATCCTCCCAGTTCTACAGAAGTAAGCTATATAGCTCAGCTGGGTCAAGAACACATAACCAAGAAGTGGCAGAGTTGGGGACTTGAACCCAGGTCTCTATGACTCTAGAGTTGGACCTCTTAACCATTCTCTAACTTCTATTTTCAGAAAAATGGCAATACTATCTTTGTATTAGAAAGGTGGTATTGTTCTTTCTCATACCTAACAGATATGCCTACTCATTCCAAAGCTCACTTAATTAGTACAACTACCCCACTTAAAAAATAAAAATTGCATCTAGGAAATGTATAAACTGCTGCTTTAAGAGTTATAAAATAGTCAGTAAGTCTTCATACCTAATAAATATTAATGTTTCCGTATTCTGCTTTTCAAGCACTAGTAACCTAATAATTATTAAGTATTTCTGCACATAACAAATTTTTGAACTTAAAGGAATAGAACCTTTATATAATAAAGAAGAAAAAGAATAGAACCAAATCTTCAATAAAAATTACTGCATTAATTTGCTTTTCAGGATCTCATAGGCAGTGTTCACTTAGCTTTGAAACATGTTACTAGAAATGTCTATTGTGATAACTCAGTATGAGGATCACATATTTGACCTATTAGTTTCAGCCTTCATAACTAAACAGCCATATCTAATTATAGCCAAGAATTCTAAAAAGAAGGCCACCATTTTCAGAAGACACTCTAACATTTAAATGGTAAAATTTTTCAGTCAACAATTTTAGTAAAGGAAGTTAACTCAGTTAATTTAAGGATTATCTTAGATGGTACCTGAAAAAAAGAAAAGCTCTAGGATGCTTTACTTAATTTAACTTTTTAAAATTAAGAAGGCTTTCTAGTTCCAAGTTCAAATTTTTTCAGGTTAAAATCATTGCCTGAAGTTTTATTACATAGAATTTAGGTACCTTAATCTCTTTTGTCTGTGTAATAGGGACTAATCAAAATTATTTTAAATTCTCTTAAATACAGAATATATTCACTGTAAGAAGGTGAAATTACCTACAGTCCCAACTTAGTATTTTAGTGTACATAACCTTCAAAACAGTTTTCCAATTCATTAAAAATAAAATGTTATTGTATGTGTGTATATGAATTTTTATAAATGGGATAAAATGAAATATGTAAGGAACTATAAGTACCTATTTGGAACATCGATGTTAATGATACAAGTTTCTAAAAGTTCTCCATATAAATCTGTGCAAGAAGCAAGAATCCATCTTTGATCATGTGATAAACAGTAGCCCACGAAAAGAACATTGTATTTCTGTCCCGCTTCTCCAAATGTTTCTCCTAGTTCTGTCTGTTTATCCTTCACTGGAGCCAGAATAAAAGGAGGTGTATAAAGTCGAATACACTCTGGTCTCTGTAAAATAAAAAATTAGGGTACTATGGTACTGCACAATCAGAGAAATGTATTTCATTAATTTTTTTTTGTTGAAAATATGATATTTACCTCTACTCAATTATAAGATAATTGGAAAATGAGAGTTAAACAGAGAACAGCACTTAGTTTTGCATAAAATGAGAAAATGTACATTTTTCCAAAAACTATAGTCATGAAAAACATACTTACATCAGGGCTTTTAAGAGCAGTTTCCATGGCTAAACCTGGACCAAAGCCAGTCAATGTTTTCACATTGGTTGATGTTGGAAGGGGTCTCCGACACTGAGTAAAGGCCGAAAAAGCCAAGGATTTTAAATGCTGAGTATAGATTTCTCTATCTTCATGCTTCACAGGTTGCAATAGGTACTGACAAGGAACAATCTAAGAATTATAGGCAAATATTACAAATGTTAAACTTCTAACAAGAGAATAAAAAGGACTATAAAACTCAAAAAACTTTTACTAGAAAATTTAAAAACCAAATTAAAATAAGCTAAAGAATTATATTTTCTTATCTATTACATACGTTTTTAATAGTTAATATTACCAATGGGCTACGTAAAACTTAGAAATTTCTAAAGGCAGTTACATTAATATTGCCATTGACTAGTCCTACTGTAGTCTAGAAAGAAATAATTTAAAATCCCTGCAATTAATATGGTTAATTTCTTTTTACTTTTTTACTTGTAACCTCTCTCATTTAGAACTCTAGCTTATATAGTTCTATATTCTATTTTTGTATTTAACTATGAATTTGAAAACTGGTTTATTTTTATTTTTTTAATATTTTATTTTTATTTTATTTTAGACAGAAAGAGAGAGAGATACAGGGACAGAGAGAGAGAACTGAACTGTGGGAGCTCCCCAGTTCAGCATGTGGGTCCGCCTGGGCCGGGGCCAGGATTCGATCCTCGGTCCTCGGGGCTTCAAAGTGAGCGCTTAACCCACTGAGCCATCCCAGCTTCCCCTGGTTTATTTTTTTTAAGATTAATTTTTATTGTTTTTTGACAGACAGACAGACAGAGAGAAGGGGGAGGGCCCAGAGCAGTCTCCATAATTGACAGCATTAGTTTTCCATCTAGTTTCACTTCACAGGTGGGCATAGGGCTGCACAGGGCAGGAACTGGGCCGGGAGCCTCCCGCTTAGGCCCCAGCAAGAACTGAACTGGGAGAAAACCCCAGTTCAGCATATGGGTCCGCCTGGGCCGGAGCCGGGATTCGATCCTCAGTCTCTGGGGCTGTAAAGCGAGTGTTTAACCCGCTGAGCCATTCCAGCTTCCCCAGAAAAATGGTTTATTAAAATAACACAGGAGAAACATTTAATGTACTTGATGCAATCTTTTTATTCTCCATTATTACTGTAGTATGACTATAAAGTCTATCTTTTATAAATGCTCTTAAGATTTCTAGTGTAATATCACTTAAAGTAAAATTAATATAATAGAACCTGACTTTTAGAAAATCAGTTTGGATACAGAACAGTGTCTTTGAAATATCTGTCAACATCCAAATGTTTTATATAAATTTTATTTGCAACATTTATCATTCTTACCTGTACAGAAACAGTACTCTTAATATGAGGAGGAAGAGTCTGAACCATTTCCAGAAAGCATCGAAGTAGCCCCAAAGTCCATACATTAGAAGAATTAGTGCTCTCATCTTTGTTTTCATATGTAAAAGGATCAATTATATAAACAACAATTGCAGGTGGATAAGTGATTGCATGTGAATCACCATCTGTGGGGATGCCCACTTTATCCCGATCCATCGTGCTAAAATTTGAAGTAGAATATAAGACAATTAGGGAATAAGTTGTACTGAATCTTTCTTGGGGTAGCATTAAAGCACGTTCTTAATACCCTCTTCCCTTTTGAGGGAGGTTGGGAGATGACAGAACCTTTCTAAAAATGAGGAATATCTCTTTTTCTTTAAAGAGAACCACCAAAAATGTATATACAATTTCATGGTGTACAATGACCCTTTTGTTGAGGTCTTACGTTAAAAAAAAGAATTCTTAAAACCATAAAATATCAGGAAGACTAGAGAGCTCACTCCTTAACTTAGAAAACTGAGACAAAGATAAGTTAAATGAGTTATCCGAGGATCACAAAGATGGCTAGAGGCAGAGCTAGACTAGAAAGAAATCAGGTTTCTAAACTTTGTCAATGTGCTACTACATTTTTTGCTACACATATTCACTTCATACTTCATAACTTCAATGGGTTCATTTTTTTATGGTGACGACAATTATTTTTAAAACTCCAAATATATCTAGATTGTTCAAGATGGATGAATCGATCTGGATAATTAAATTTATTTTTACTCACATAAATGAATGTAACTGGGCAAAACTGCATCCAGGTAACTGAAAGATATAACCAAGTTCAAGCTAACCTAACCTATAAATCAAAAAGGAAGTTCACTCAATACCTTTGTCATAAAATGAAGAGAATTATCTTCATATTATCACTATTGTCATTATAAATAACTCAAGCATTTGGAGCACTGTGTAAAGCACTTAACGTACATTTATATCCAGTTGCTCCATTTTACAGATAAGGAAACGGGCTCAGAAAGGTTAGATAATCTTCCCAAAGTCATACAGCCAGTAAAGGTCAGAACTGAAATTCAAATCTTGCTATTTAACTAAGCCTCTAAACAGGCTGGTTCAACAGTGACTTCTAAATCACTGGAGTGATTTACAAAGGCTTACCTGTTCCGTGACATAACATGTCACATTATAGGACAGTTGGATTAAATGGCTCTCAAGGTCTTAATTCCCAGCCTGAGATTCCAGGATTTATGATAAAGACCTTATGAAAAGTCTCCATTATAACTTTGTAAGTAAACTATTCAACATTATAAAAACTAAAATTTCAAAGATATAACCAAAAAGTTCTTTATGTTCATTCAAATGACTGTCTTATTCACACAAAAATAATCATATATTTATATATTTCTGCAAAATTAGCAGGTACCTTTCAGATACATCAGGATGTGGCTGAGTGGGAAGTGAAGACAACTCTCCAGAAATCCCAGCTGTTTGTAAAGCTGATGACTGTTGCCCTCCTAGCTGCCCATTCTGCACCGTACTTGCTTGCGTAGACACGGATCCTGCAGCACTACTGTTCATACTGCCAAAGGGTGGAAATGAAGGTAGTTTATTTGATGATACTCCACTACTCAAGTTGGAGGATGATGAAGATGAAGCTGAAGTTGTGGTCAAAGTTGAATTAGCTGTGGCAACTGAAGAAGACATGGTCACACCTGAAGTCATTGTCAAAGTGCTGCTTGCTGCAGATGCTAGGGTGGCAGATGGAGTATTAGTATTTCCAGTATTTGTCATCTGAGGTGGAGTAATCAAAGATTGACTTATAGAGGCAACTAAATTTGGCTGGGAAAGCAGAGAGCTGTCCAATGGTTGTGAAGCAAGATAAGGACCTAAAGATAATAAAAACAGGCAGAATATTTAATTCTTTATTTCACTGATTGGTCCTTTACTCAACTATGTGAATAATATCTAGTTGATGCCTTCTTGGTAATTACCCTCCCTAAGTTGCCTGCAAAAAGTGTAGCACACGCCAGCCTCTATTTCTACTAAAACTGAAGAAATAAATTTTAAATGGAATTAAAAAGATAGACCAGCATTTTCATACAAAATAAAAAAATGGCTTCCATAAAAATATAATACAATTCTATTTCATAGGCACAATTAAATATAAATAACAGTATCTAGCAAATTTTTACCAAACCATTCAAAGAGTTTCTAAATTACAAGTTGAATAAATATTAACTATACTAGGAGCTAATTAAATATAAAATGGAGAAATGTTTCATGAGGTTCAAATTATAGAAATGTCTAATGAGATTCATTATTTTGGTTCTGTCTCTTCAGATTCAAAGTTCATTGATATTGAATTCAAGAGTGTTAAAGTCTTAAATAGATTTCATTTTCTTAGTTCCAACAAAGAACCTAGTGTTACAGAAGTAGCTATAACTTATTTTCTCTCTAAACCATTAACAAATCAAGAATCTTAATATCAATAAACTTAAATAAAAACACATATTTGTTACAGCTTACAGAAGCAACAGAAAATTGTTTATAATGCACAATTTTCCTCCTAGTTATTGGGATCCCTATTGCAAACACCAGAAAATTTTTGGTAAAGGGTCAGACAGTAATATTTAGGCTTTGTGGGTCACAGTCTCTCAAGTCTGATCTTATAACACAAAAACAGCCATAGATAACATATATATGAGCATGGCTATGTTTCAGTAAAATTTTATTTACAAAAACAACTAGTAGACTGGGCTATACTTTGCTAACCTTGGCCTTATTCAGTAAATACAAATTAAATACCTAGGTCATATTTGCAGACTTGTGCATAAAGCTTGAGTTTAGAAAATGCTTCACTGTTACCATCAGCTGCCTGAGAAAACCATTCTGCTACCAACTTTTCTGATAGTTTCTTGGACGCAGTAGATCCAACTCTCATGATCCCATCCGTCAATAGTCGAGAAATAGGTCTATGTTGACCTAATCGACAGGACTATAAATATATATATATATAGAAAACAGAATTAGTGAAATTATTACAGTATTGGAGTACATATTATAAGAGAAAGCATTTATGCTATATAAAAAAAAGCTTTATCACTTATAATTAACATTTGGGATAAAAATATCAAGGGTGAAATGGTGCCATAGGTCTTCTTCCTTTTTATATTACAAATTAATTAAATTTCCTTTAAAATATCTGTAATGAAATAAACCACTTAAATAATAATGGCATTAGAACAATTTAACTTGAATAATAAGAATGTGCAGGATACAGAAATAAGCAAGCATAATAATGCAGTCATTTTAAGCTGTACATCTACCCCAATTCATACCTATAAATACATACATTCTCAAGTCAAATAAAAAGAAAAATTGGTGTATAAGTACACTATGTATTTGCCAGTTCTCCCTCCAATTCTGTGGGCCACTGATGTTTGTTATCAAGCTTGCTATACTATATTAAGAAAATTTAAACAGGATTTCTTTAAGACTTTCAAAGTCTTTAATAATCTAATATGAATAATGAGTCTCTAAAAGATAATATACAATGTTTCCCCAAACCTATTTAGTTATGGAAAATTTTTTCTGGGAAGATTTTATAGGACTAGTGTTCCAAACAACACTCTTTGGGAAATATTTTACAAAATATACTACAGATACCTTGTAATTAATTGAACATTTATTTAAAAGACTTGATTTCTAAGAACTTAGGGAAAAAGGAAAGTATAATGAATTAAGACTTTATGTCCCACAACACTTTAAATCTGTAATCACTGTGCTTAGTGATGGATATAACCTAAGAATCGTGAAAGATCAGTCAAGAATTTGGATCTTACAGAGATCTCGCATAGCTTTATTTTACAAATGAGGAAAATGAGGTCTAATGTCAATACCGGAGGTCCTAGAAAATCAGGACTAGAATATTTATAAATATAATTTATCCCTGGCTATTTAACAATGCATGCAACACTGTTTAAAAAAAAAAATTACCGTATTTTTTGCTCCATAAGACGCACCTGACCTGCCTGGACCTGCTCTCCTTCCATGCAGTCCCTGCTTTCTGATCTGGCTGCAGGCTTCCCCACGGCATCATTAAGGTCCCCAACGTGCACTCTTCTTTGCAGTATTCACTCCATAAGACGCACACTTCCCTCCACTTTTTGGGGGGAGTGCGTCTTATGGAGCGAAAAATACAGTATCTTAAATGGGGCATCTATGCAATTTCTACCACGACCCATGGCACACACATCTAATAAAGGGCTTGGGTCAAATGCTGTAAAGAATGTAACTGGTGATGCCAGGATGGCTCAGCGGGTTAAGTGCACGCCTTGCAGCTCTGGGGTCCGACGATGGAGTCCCGGTTCTGGCCCATGCGGACCTATATGCTAAACTGGGGTGTGCTTCTCATGTGGGAGACACCCCCCAGGTTTGGCCCCCAGCTCTCAGGGGCGTGCCTCACATGCAGGAGGCCCTGTGCCCAACTGTGTGGAATAAAACTATGTCAAAAACTAATGACATACAACTATGAAGACTGCTCTGGGCCCTCCTCCTTCTCTCTCTCTGTCAAAACAATAAAATAAATCTTAAGAAAAAAAAAAAAAGTAACTGGCAGGGATGCCAGGAAAACTCAGCAGTTGAGTGATTGCCTTGCAATCTATACAATCAGGGATTCAATTCCAGCCCTGGCCCATGCAAACCTGTATGTTAAACTACAGTGCATCTGGTAACCACTAGGTGGCTTGATGGTGAAAGTGCTAACCTCCCATGTAGAAGGCCCCTGGTTTGATTCCCACCCACCAGGGCCCCACATCTACCTTGGTTAAGGTGACCAGACGTCCCGCTTTTGGCGGGACAGTCCTGATTTTTGGAAAGAATGCACTACAAGCCAGGGAACGGCGGGAGATAAGACCAAATTTTTAATCAAGAACCCCCCCCCACCCCCACCCCGGTCAATGGTGTCCCGCTTTACCAATGTTAAAATCTGGTCACCTTAACCTTGGTTGAATGAAATGATGTCATAACTAATGATATATACACTATGGAGACTGCTCTGGGCCCTCTCCCCTTCTCTCTCTCTCTCCTTCCCTCCAAAAAAAAAAAGAATGTAACTGGCTAGCATGAGAAATAAAACAGCTGACATCAAAGAACCAACATCATTACTAGTCAGTCTGAATCAACTGAACTGCCCAGTATAATTTATATATAAACCTACAACAAATTATAAGGCAGCTTTAAAATGCCACCTCTTTTTAAACACCTACCTCATATATTGCAGTAAGATCTCTAAAAAAGCTTTTGGCTCCATTTAACAAGGCTTCATTTTCTGGACACAGTACAACATAGGCTATATCTCTTTGAGATCCATAGGGTTCCAGCATAAGTCTCTCCCAATAAGGGAGAGCAAATGGAGAAAGCACCAGAAAATCATAATCATAACTCAACAAAAACGTGGGGATTGGCAGTGGTTCTGGGGATTCATCAGTTCCTAAATAAGAAAGATATATTTTAAGAAAGCATTTAAAAACAACACATGTCTTTTTATTTAAATGTCAAAAATTACTTCAGCAATTATTAGTAAAAATATTTAAGATAGTGATTGAGGCCTTTTTAGTTAAAAATTTGCTAAATGATATTAAAAAATATATACCTCCATTTAAATGCAAAAACTAGTTTTAATGAAAAACTTAGAAAACATGGGAGGGGATTTTAATTTTTTATAAATTTGGAAGGGGGAAAGCCTTTCTATACATAACATAAAACTTATCCATTTAGGGGAAGCCGGGATGGCTCAGTGGGTTGGGCGCTCACTTTGCAGCGCTGGGGACCGAGGATCGAATCCCAGCCCCGGCCCGTGCGGAACCATGAACCATGTGCTGAACTGGGAGCTCTCCCAGTTCAGTTCTCTCTCTGTCTCTGACTCTGTATCTCTCTCTCTGTCAAAAATAAATAAATAAAAATATATTAAAAAAAACAAACAAACTTATCCATTTAAAAACTGAGTACTCTGCCTATATAAATTTTAAATGTTGATATGAAGGAAACAATAAATAGGTATGCCAGGATAGCTTAGCAATCAAGCACTTGCCTCGCAATCACAAGGTCCAGGTTCGATTTCTGGCCCCAAACTGGGCAAACCTATACGCTGAACTGTGGTGCAACTGGTAACCTCCAGGATGGCTAAGAGGCAAAGGTTATTGTCTCCCATGTGGGAGGCACCATTTGGTTCCCGCCCCATGGGGCCTCACATCCACCTGTGTGTAATGGAATCATGTCACAACTAATGATATACAATTATGCAGACTGCTCTGGGCCCTCCCTTTTGTCTGTTTGTCTCTCAAATACACCTCAAAAACAAGAAAATGAATTTTTTAAAAATCTATAAAAAAACAATAAACAAAGCCAAATGATTAACAATAAATAGGAAAATTGCTTTGCAATGCACATGACAAAAGTTTAATATCCTTACTATGTAAAGGGGACCTATAAATCTAAATCCATAAGAAAATGCACAAATAAAAACCTAACAGAAAAGTGGGTAAAGAATATGAACAAAAATCTCAGAAATGAAAATGCCTTTCACACATAAAAAGATGCTCAATCTCATTAAGAGAAAGTAATATAAAATAATAGCACATAATTATAACATTTACTATGTGCTAGGTACTGTTCAAAGATCTTTATATATGAGGTCTGATAATTAAGTTCACAAACTTGCCACCATGCATTTCCATTGACCGCACTGTAGAAACTACTCGGTAAGGTTTCATAACCTTAGTATATCAATCGCTCCCAGCTGTGTTCATGTTGACGTGTGGTAGTGTCTTGTTGAGTGGTCATTATTGTTGTTGCATGTTATTCTGTTCTATCATGAGAATGTCGAAATTTGAATTAGAGCAATGAACAAACATTAAATTTCTTGTCAAACTTGGCAAGAGTGGAAGTGAAATCAGAGACATGTTAATCCAAGTTTATGCAGATAATGCATGGAGAAAATGGCAATGTACAAATGGATTAAAGGTTTTTCTGAGGGAGAGGAAGTGTCACTGATGAAGAGAGGTCAGGGCGGTCAGTAACAAGCAGAACTAAAGAAAACACTGAAAAAATGTGTCAAATTTTGCATCAAAATAGTAGGCTGACTATGAGAAGCATAGCAGACCAAATAAACACTGATAGAGAAACAGTTAGGAAAAATCTTAACTGGAAATCTTGGAACAAGAAAAGTGTGTGCAAAAATGGTCCTGACGGAGCTCACTGATAAACAAAAGCAAAGGAGAAGTGAAATTTGCCAAGACCTTTTGGAGAGGCAAGATGATATTTTGGGCCATGTTATCACTAGTGATGAAACATGGACGTATCAATAGGACTCTGAAACAAATTGTCAAAGTATACAATGGAAATCAGTCAATTCTATATGACCAAAAACATTTCATCAGTCTAAATCAAGGGTCAAAATGATGTTGCAAGAATGCCAGGATAGCTCAGCCCATTGAGCACTTGCCTTGTAGATGTGTAATTCAGGGATCATGTCCCGTCCCTGGCCTGTGTAATATTCTGAGCTGCAGAACAACTGGTAACTGACAGGATGGCAGTAAGGGTTCTTCCCTCCCCTGTGGGAGGCCCCCAGTCTGGTTCCTGCCCTGTGCAGCCCGACATGCACCTGTGTGGAATGAAACTATAATATGTCGCAACTAATGATGTATAACTATGGATACTGATCGGGGCCCTCCCCCTTTCTCTCTCTCTCTCTCTCACCTTCTTTCAAACAATAAATCTTATTGTTTTTTGTTTGTTGTTTTAACAGAGACAGTCTCCACAGTTGACAGCATTAGTTTTCCATAATTTCACTCCACAGGTGGGCACAGGGCTGTGCAGGGCAGGAACTGGGCCGGGAGCCTCCCGCATAGGCCCCGGCAAGAACCAAACTGGGGGCACACTCCAGTTTAGCATATGGGTCTCCCTGGGCCGGAGCCAGGATTCGATCCTCTGTCTCCGGAGCTGCAAAGCGAGCATTTAACCCGCTGAGCCATCCCAGAGTCCCCAAAATAAATCTTAAAAAAAAAAAAAAAGAAAACAAAAAATGATGCTGCTAACCTTTTTTGATATCAGAGGGATTGTTTATTATGAATTTGTCAACTGGTTAGTCAACCAAGTTGACTATTTGGATGTGCTGAAAAGGCTGCGTGAAAAAGTAAGATGAGGAAGCCGGATGGCTCAGTGGGTTAAGCGCTCACTTTGCAGCCCCAGGGACCAAGGATCGAATCCCGGTCCTGGCCTGAGTAGACCCATATGCTGAACTGGGGAGTGCTCCCAGTTCAGTTCTCACCAGGGTGAGAACCCAGCCCAGTTCTTGCCCTGTGCAGCCCCGTGCCCACCTGTGGAATGAAACTATGTGGAAAAACCAATGATGTACAACTATAGAGATTGTTCAGGGCTCTCCCCCTTCTCTCTGTCTCTGAATCTCTCTCTCTCTCTCTCTCTCTCTAAAACAATAAAAATAAATCTTTAAAAAAAAAAAAAAGGCTAAGACTGGCCATACTGGACTTAAGCCACAATAATATTTAAGAAAAGTAAATGTGATTAGTCGAGTTGAGCACAGAAATAGGACTGATATAAAATTAGTCAATATACATTATAAATTACTTACCATAAGAGCCTCGGCCAGCCATTTTATGAAATTGTTGCCAAGTAAGAGGACCTTGAACCCCCCAAGGCCTGACTGTTCTTTTTTTCTGAATAGCATCCTGAAGAACTGGCTGAAGAGATAGGAGCATTCGAAGTATATCCTGTGAGCACTGCATATTCACATCTACAGCCATTAAAAAAAAAGTTATTAAGAATTGCTACTGCCACCACAAGTCAAATTTTAAGGTAATGAGAAATGTATCTAGGGAATTAAGCATCTGCTTGACATGATTTTATATATAGAAAACCCTAACAGTAAAGTCACAAGGTACAAAAATCAATATACAAAAATCTATTGTCTTTCAGACGATGTATTATAGTATTGTACATCCGGAACCTATGTAATTTTACTGTCCAATGTCACCCAATAAATTTAATTTTTAAAAAAGGAGGGGAAGCCGGGATGGCTCAGTGGGTTAAGCGCTCACTTTGCAGCGCCGGGGACC
>PVKE010017660.1:0-30479 GCA_004027555.1 Craseonycteris thonglongyai
TGAAACTATATGGAAAATTAATGTCAACTATGGAGACTGCTCTGGGCCCTCCCCCTTCTCTCTGTCTCTCTCTGTCTCTTTTTCTCTCTGTCAAAAATCAATAAAATAAATCTTTAAAAAAAAATCACTTAAGTTGATTATAACCTCTTAAAACAACACCAGCTGGTACACTGATGCAAATGGGTTCCTAGTATAGAGAACATGACTACCACCAAATGTAAACAAACTCTCTAGCACATGCCTAGTAATCTCTAGCACATGAGCAGTAAAGCAATGTAAAAAAATTCCAGCACATATTCAAAGCAGTGTATTTTTTCATTTTCTTTTTTATTGTTAAATTTATTAGGGTTACAGTGTGTAGTGAAAATTATATAGGTTCCAGGTGTACCACTCTACAGTACTTCGTCTATGTGTTACAATATGTGTTCTTTACCCAGAGTCAGCTTTAAGGTAAGTAACAGCTGTGCGAAACTGGTAGTGCTGAGGATGCTCAATGAACATTGTAAACAAAATTGGCACACACCCAAAAAGCAACCAGATGTGATCACCTAGGACTTTTGAAAACTATAAACACCTAGGAATACTCTGGTACTCAGACAGCATCTATGGCAAAGTCCTGTTATGAATGCCTTGCTATCGGCCACTGCGAGACACTCCTACCTATGACCATACCTCTCCTCCTTAAGCTCACAACCAGCCAGCCTCAAAGCTGCCTCCCTGAACCTGTACGTACTGCTAAAATATTTGATCTGAACTATCCGGTTCATGACTCTATTTCATTCACTTGTGACTTTACCCTATTCTGTTTTTCATTTCACCTATTCAACATTGTTTTGTGTGACGCTTATTCATGTGTGACAAATGTGACGATGAGTGAATATTGAGTAAACAGTGTCCGCATTTGACATCATCTCTGCATGTCCTTCCTTGGTGCTGTAGCTATTCAAATGCCCGGGTACAAGCTGCCCTCTGGTACAAGCTACCACTGGTATTTACTGTCAATTCACTTTCCTGTATTGGGTGATTTAGCCTAGCTTATAGGAAAAACTCTAATCACCATATATACCATCCCCTACTTGGGAAGTGCTTGTGCTCGCAGCACCTAGAACACTCTTGTGATTTATTTGGGCCACCTGGCCCACGCCCCTGTACAGCCTGAAGAAGAGGGGAGTCCATCAATATGCATGCAATGAACCTTTTAGAACACACTACATTTGGTGCACGTCACACACACACACACAAAGATTCATTTAATGTGTTTTAAATTCTATTAACTGTGTTGGCTATCTTTTAGGAGAATAAGTAAAAACTTTTTAAGAGGGAAGAACAGAGGTGACAAATACCATAGTTCAACTGTTACTCTTGAGAAATGCTGTAGAACTCTCTGAGAAATTCTAAGTCAATACAGCGAATTATTGTTTTTCTAAGCAAAAGTATAGAGGAAAACCCTGCCAAAAGATTGTGAATTACAAAAAATGGTGAAAATGTCACAAACATTTTCAAATTAGTCTAATTACTATCAGAACTTTTATTAAGATCAGAAGAGAAAATGCATGAGCACTGTCAGATAGCTAAAAGACTTTTCAACTATCCCCAAATCTAGGCAAAAATGCATATGCCAGATTTTTGACCTGCAAATGATTGGGGTACACAATAAAAGTGAAACTTTTTAGACTATTATTAATAATATTGAACTACAGCTCATAAAATACTAACATTTTCTGGGTGTTTGTGAGAATTTTGTAGTATAAATTATTCTGTTAAAATTTTTGCTGATTACAAAAAGAAATATCATTTAAATTATCTTTCGAAATACAGTGCATATTTGGATGAAAAATATTATTTCCTGGACATTTTTAGTTAGAATAACTTTTAGATAATTACATTTACAGGCAATCTTTAATTTTGTGGACTACCTCCAATTTTATTGAGTTCTTATGGAGAGCCAAACACTGTACTAGGTACTGAAAACACCACACACAAAAAAGAGTAAAAGTGATCAGGAGTTCAGTGAAGGTAGTAAGTGTAGTGTATAGAGTCAGATTCTACATACAGAACTTACTAATTATTTGACATAATCTAAGTGTTTCCAGATGCTTGCTCTGATGAAGGTATATAAAACACAAATGGCTGCCTAGGGTGTTTATGAGTATGTCTGATTACAACTATCACTATATTTATTTTCTCAGTATCTTCTTTGAAATCAGTGTTCCTTCCAATTTAGCAGGCTGCCTCCAAACATGGCTCCCTGTTCGTTCCACATGGACCACGCTGTCAGTAGAAATAAGCCATCCTTATTCCTAAGAGTGCTTTACAATAAAAACTTACATAAAGAACAATTCCTAAAAATAATTATTCCTCTCTTACAATCATCATTATGAACATTGCAATTCATGTCAGAATAAACTTGGAAGAACATGAGTCATTTGTGGAACCTTAAAACCTTACACATTTTATTTATTTGTTTTTAATTAATTATTTGAGAAATGAGTACTTCTGAGATTTCAAAAAGCCAATTTGTGGCTTCTGGCAGAAGATTAGATCTGAAAAGAACTGCTTACTCTAGTGACAAAGAAGAAAACCAAACTGTTGGAGCAGATGAATCATGAAAAGACTTTTAAGCTGAGTTTTTGGTTGCTATAAAGGAAAGGGGGTGGGACTAAGATGCTTTTCAAAAAGGATTTAGTTGCTGTTTAAGTGTCTCACTCCCAAGGCTAACATACTCAATGACAGAGAAAAAGAAGGCTTTCTAGGTTTCTTCCTCTTACACATTTCTTTAAATCAAGAATACTTTAATTACTTTAAAATATGCAACTTTCAATCCCTTTAAAACTCTCCAGCATATTGAGTTATATGTGGAAGGATACATAATTCTGCATGGCATTGTAAATCATGTGAAAAGGCTATAAGGCAGAGCAGGCTTGAGATGGAAGAAATATGCCTTCCCTAGGCATGCAACACAAATACATATATTTGTTTATTTGTGGCAAAATATTTAAAAATTAGGCATTTGGACTATTACACAGTTTATGGCATCTCCTCAGGTGGGATTTAGTTGACATTACTCTATTTGGCAATCTAATTTATAACATGTTCAAGGAACATGAGCTCAATAATCATAATTACATATTAATGTGTGAAGAAGTAGCCAAAAAAAAAAAAAAGACTTCAAGCTGTTTTTGAGGCCTCTTTGCTACAGTTCAACAAAACAAAGCTTACATATGAAATTAATTCCCTCAGTGGAAATTATATTGTTCTTCCTCTTGAACTTCAGAGTCAAGTAAAGAAACTGTTGGTAAAATTTAATGGTCAAAAAACAAAAAAGCATTATTGTTTCCAGTTTAATACAAGCAGTGTTTCTCTTAGAAATATTGTAGTTAAAAAAACGATGTTACCTTATGGTTTATAATAATTTAGCTCATTGATTCTAACCTCAAATTTTGAAGTATTTAAAAACAGATTTAACTGCCTTTTTATTCAAAATTTCTTTAGTTTTTAACTACATTTCACATACAATATTATATCATTTTCAGGTATAAAATATAGTGATGAGACATTTGTATAACTTATAGTCATTATTCTGATATATCTGGTACCCATCTGACACCATACATAGTTATTACAATATTATTGATTGTATGCCATATGCTGTACTTTAAATCCCTGTGACTATTTCATAACTATGAAGTTGTATTTATTAATTTTTTTCTTTTTCACTCACTCCTCCTCCCATCATTTCAACAAATCTAGTACCCATCTTACACCATACAGTTATTACAATATTATTGAATATATTCCGTATGCTATACCCTATGTCCCCATAATTATTACTTTGTAACAACAAATTTGTACTTTTTAACCCCTTCCCCTTATTTTACCCACTACCCCAACCCTCTCCAATCAGGCAACAATGCAAAAGTTTTCTGTAGCTGTGAATTTGTTCCTGCTTTGTTTATTTTCTTCTTTAGATTTCACGTATAAGTGAAATTGAACTAGCATGACTTTCTCTGTCTGATACTCCACTCAGTACAATATACCCCATGTCTTTCGACTGGAGTTTTTAATCTATTTAAATTGAAAGTAACTGTTGGTAGATTTGTAGCTATTGCCATTTTATTATCATAATCTTTCTTTTCTACATCTTATGGAAGTCTCCTCTACCATTCCTTGTGCACTGGTTTGGTGGTGATGAACTCCTTTAGCTTTTTTTTTTTGGTCTGAGAAGCTCTTTATCTGTCCTTCAATTTTGAATGATAGCCTGGAAAAAGTAATGTTGGAAAAAGTAATCTTGGTTGTAGATCCTTGTTTTTCATCATGTTAAATATTTTATGCCATTCCATCTGGCCTGCAAAGTTTCTGTTGAGAAATCAGCTGACAGTACTAGGGAAGCTTCCTTATAAGTTACTAGTTGCCTTTCTCTTGCTGCTTTCAGGATTCTCTCTGTGTCTTTAACTTTTGCTGTTTTAATTATAATGTGTCTTTGTGTGGGCCTGTTTGGGTTCATCTAGCTTGGAACTTGTTATGCTTTCTCGTCTTGCATGTCTATTTCCTTCATCAGGTTAGGGAAGTTTTCACTCATTAATTCTTCAAATAAGTTCTCCATTCCTTGCTATCTCTCTTCTCTTTCTGGTACTTGTATGATGTGAATGTTGTTATGCTTCATGTTGTTCCAAAGGAATCTTAAACTATCCTCATTTTTTTAGAATCTTTTTTTCTTTTTGTTCTGATTGGGTGTTTTTTGCTACCTTTTCTTTCAAATCACTGATTTGCTCCTCTGCTTCATCTAGTCTGGTGGTTCCTTCTATCCCATTCTTCATTTCAGTTATTTTATTCTCTATTTCTGTCTGGTTCTCTTATGGTTTCTATGTCCTTCTTCATACTTGTTATCTCTTTGTTGAAATTTTCACCAAATTCCTTGAGCATCTTTATAACCATTATTTTAGCCATGTCTCTTGATAGGGCCTTTGCCTCCATCTGTTTTAGTTCCTTTTCTGAAGTTTTCCGCTAGTCTTTCATTTGGGACATATTTCTTTCTTTGTTTCCTAATTTTAGATGCCTGTCTGTGTTTGTTTCTATGTATTTGGTAGAGCTCCTATATTTCCCAGTATTGCTGGGTAGTCTTAAGTAGTAGGTGCCCTGTGGGGCCCTGGCACAGTCTCCCTGGTCACCAGCACTGGGTGCTCCTATAGATTCTTATTTGGTGCCAGAGCTTGTGCCTGGAGCTACTAGGCAAAAGTCTCAGAGCACAGCGAGACCAGCTGCCATCCTCCTGGGGCCTGTGGACTTCTCCAATAGTTTTCTAGAAAAGATTGTGATGAGGGTAGAACTAGCTGCTCACCAGAGAAAGTACCTCTTACTTTGAAAGAATTGGGTGAGGTGGGTCCTACTGAGTCTGCTTGGGGGAGCAGAAAAAGTGGTGACTGTCTTCCAGCCTTTACACCAAAGCCATATAACTCAGTACGTCCCCTGTTTGCCTCCAACACCCCTCAAGTCACTGTCTCTCCACTGGAGCACAAGCTGAGTGCCTGTGAGTTACTGGGACTGTGTGTGGGCACTTCAAGGTGATGTCTGGGTTTCCCATAGCCTTTCATCCCACCCTGATGGCTGGAATCCCCAAACCCCTACTATTTTTCATAGCCAGTTGTGGGGCTTCTCTTCCAGAACCAGTATTCTTAACTGGGGAGCCTGATGTGGAACTGGGTCCCTTGCTCCTCCAGAGGAATCTCTGTGGCTGACATATCTTTTCTGACTCTTGACTGCTGCTTGGAGGTTTGGGGCTAGACCATTCTGTGTCTCTGCCCCTCCTACAAGTCTCGGGATAGCCTCTTGTTTGTATCGTTAGTTATAAAACTTTTGTTTAGCTAGACCAGATGGTTTGCCATGTTGGTTGTTCTATAATTTACTTGTGATTTTAATGTATTCATAGGACAAAGCAGGGTACCATTTGAGATCTGCCTAACTAATGTTATTATGCACTCATATACCAGAGCTGTCTGGAAAGTATCCAGCTGTGTAACCATTCTCATTATATTGACAATGGATAGATTTTTTCCAGACAGCCATATATATCAGGTTAAGAGGGAAACATTAAGATATTAGAAATGAGTATAATTCTCAAAAATAAATTTTATAGTAGAAAAAAAATCCCTCTATGAGATAACCGTCAGGTTTTAACATCAATAGTAGAAACTAACTTTACTTAACATCAAATATCGTGGTATCAGTCTATAAACAAGAGAAAAAAAAATGTTCCAATTAACTGAGAGTAGCACTATTTCTATCTGTACTGCAAGATGGAGGAGCTTGTAGAAAAACTTTTCTAAGTGTCATATCCACAACTGGAAATAAATATGTACAGGATATGGTTGGGTACTCTTAAAAGCATAATATATATTTTAAGATTTTTTAAATAAACAAAAGAAATTATTCAATTTTTTTTCCTATCAAGATGCTGGTTAAAAACAAACACACACAATACAAGTCAAAGACCAACACATGTGGATATGAATTCTGGCCTTTCTGTATATTCTGGACAAGTGAGTAAACTTCTACAAACTTCCAATTCCTTAAGAGAAAAGTGAAGGAAACCAAGCAAATTTATAAGGTTGTTGTGAGGACTGAATTTAATAGTATATTTAAAGTAGTTGGCATAGAAAGAATAATTGAAAGCTCTAATTAAACCAAGATAAAAACTGCTCTTTTCTGGCGAAAAGTTACCATAACCACTCTTATTTTTGGCAACTTTTTCTACCCACAAGAAGTGCTAGACTAGTTAAGTTCAAATCATAACTAGCTGTAAACCAATATTAAATTCTACTTAAGTATTTGTTTAACAATGGGCATGAGTGCATTATTCCTGAAATTGGAAAGGTGGATTGCTTCTTAATTGCAAATTAAATGATTACCATGATGAGTTAGGGTATAAATTTGCTGGCAGATAGTATTAGTGTTTTTAAAAATGAGAAAAAGAGGTATTTATGATGAAATATTTAACTCATGCTTGTCTTACAGCACCTCCAGATTTCACAGGCAATCCCTAATCAAATGTATAGTACTTTTTTGCTTCAAAAGATTATCCAATAGACTTTGAAATTCTTGAAAATGTCAGGAATATGTTTTTCCTTCTTTTGTTGTTTGTTTGTTTATTTGTTTGTATGCTATTGGTAAGGAAGTGCTCACCAAATATAGTCTAAGGAGGGGAATATCCATAAAATGTGCTTCAGCAGTGATTATATGGCTGGAAGGAGCCATTGATCCACCTGCACGAAATTCCTGATAAATATTAGTAGAAGAAAAGGAAATGTCTCCATCTTGTTTTTTTTAACTCATAACCAACAGTGACCTTGTTACACCAGAGAAACAAATGCTCAGCTGCCACTTCATTGTTAATGGCAGAAAGGAATACAGGGCATTCAGCAATTATATTCTTAATAATTTTAAATGTATACCTTAATAAGTACTGCCATTTTTAGCCCACAGACTCAAAATAATTTGATGGAATTTGCCAAGGGTTATAATTTCGTTGACATATCTTTTTGCTCTGTGGGGAAGGACTTTTCATCTAAACCCCAAGGCACTGGTTTGAAACCCTGTGGACCCAATCGTATGTTCAAGACTCATAATCTATCTATCTTAGATAATTTAGATAATCAAATGGAATGAAGTCCCCTTTAGTGCCAACTATACTATCCTGCACTAGATTCACAAGATACACGTATGATGTCATGCTCCAGCGAACAGAACAGACAATGATCAAGACAGGCCAGTGATTCGAAAGTTACATTTAAGTTCCCATCTTTAGGACAGAAATGTCACTGAATTACTCATTATGCTCAGTTATGTTTCTTTGAATGCTTCTGGAAGTTTTCATATCAATTAGTTTTACATGCTAATTGCAGAAGAGTTGACAAGCTCTACTTATTGGGATCATAACATCCCACAAAACTCAAATATGAGAAAATCACATATTATACAGCAGAGCTATATATCACATTGGTCTCTCCTTTACTACCTGGCATAGGTATTACCAAGGTATTAATATTTCCTAGTCTAAGGACATTATAAATCGATTGTAAGTTTTGAACATTAGTACAAGGGTAAGCTTGTACTGTTAAGGTGAGGAATTCTTAAAGCAGATCAATACCGGTGATGAAACTTGGGTCCATTATTATGACACTGAGAACAAAAGGCAGTCCATGGAAGACCAATATAAGGGATCAACTCAGCTGAAAAAATTCAAAACTCAGACCTCAGATGGGAAGGAGATCCCTTATGGTGGTCTTCCATGGATGGCCTTTTATTCTCAGTGTCATAATAATGGACCTAAGTTTTATCACCTGTAATGAATTTCATCAAGAATCCTCACTTTATTTTTCAAAAATTTCCAAAAAAGTGGAGGAACTTTTTCTGCTGTTAAGAATTCAATAACAGCATGCTGTTTGAACAGAACCTCTGAACACACTACTATTTCAATGTGCACTGGATGAAAAATGTAAGCATCTGTGTGTGCAAGGTCAAGAATGATGGAGGAGAGATACTATACGACTACACAGAACCAGTTATATCCAGGTATGTCTAATGTAGCAAAAAATATTACAGTGGAGGTAAAATTTACCAGCTTGTCATCATATTTTTGCTTGTCAAGAATAAATAGCAACACTGTGATAGAATTTTTCTAACTATTGCTGTAGTCCTCAAAATAAGAAGAGAAGCCAAAAGACTTTTACACTTCAAAAGAAAGAACAATGAATTTTATAAAATGAAAGTGATTAGAGCAAAGACATATAAGAAAAACACCTGGCTTAAACTCTACAACTTGTAGGGTGAACTAAAACACAAACTGATGTACTTAAAAAACTCTTGTGCTTATGGTTTCTTTGTTCTAAACTACTCTACTCATGTTTCTATGTACATACTTATCTAGCTAGCATCAACCACATGCATTCCCCACCAATGATTCCAAGAACATCTCCTTTTCAGTTTCTTACTTTATCAGGAGCAGAGCCTGTGTCTTTAGTACATTTAAATCTTAATTTATTTCCAGAAACACAAAACCAAACACATTTCCTTTGTTCATTACATACCAAAGATGCTTAAAGTTAATAAATCAATTAGCAAATAGGTTGTAAAGAATCTTTGCATCATTTTCCTCACCCTTTACTTAGATGTTGCCATAGAAGGGAAATTCCATAGAAAACCAAGTGCAAGTGTGAGCTCATCAAGGGCACTTAGCCCAAGAATTTGAATATTTTACTGACTTCATTGTGGCAGAAAAAAGAAGAGTCCAAAACTCTGAAGATATATAGTACCTATAAATGTATATTGTATTTTCTCCTACGTTTAATATAAGGAAAGGGGAACCATGCTTCACCATTAAATGATATCAATAATGATCTAAGGAGTGTCTTAACAAATCATTTGGCAAGTCTGGCCTGTGAAGATTCAACAATTAATTATATCCCCCTACATCTATACGATAGATAGATATAGATAGATAGATAGATGATAGATAGATATATAGAGAGATAGATAGACAGACAGATAGATGATAGGATAGATAGGCAACACATACATTTATCTGCTGTAGTAGGCTGAATAATGGCCTCAAAGGTGTCCACATTCTAATCCCTAAAAACCATGAATGTTATATATGGCAAAAGAGATTTTGCAGACGTTATTAAATTAAGCTTACTGAGATGGTAAAATTATTCTGCATTATCTGGGTGGTCTTAAATGTCATCACAAGGGTCCTTATAAGAGGGAGGCAGAAGGAAATGTAAGAACAGAGTAGAAATCAATGTAAAGACTAAAGACACTAAGTTCCTTGCTTTGAAGATGGAGGAAATAGCCATGAGCCAAGAAATGTGACTCTAGTAGCTAGAAAAGGAAAAGAAAGAAATGATCTGCTAGATTCTTTAGAAACATAAAATCTGCTGAAACCTTTAATTTTGCACCAGTGAAACTGATTTCATACTCCTACCTCTAGAATTGTAAGATGATAAATGTGTGTTGTTTTAAGCCACTGAGTTTGTGGCAATTTGTTATAGAAGCCATAGTAAACTTAAAAATTACAATATAAAAATAACTTTTGTCATCAAAATAAAATTAAAGAGAATGAAAATGCAAGAAAATACTAAAAAAAGAAAACAAGTAATGTCTATAACTGAAAAAAGATATATGACCAAAATATATAAAGAATTCTAATGAAACAATAAGAGAATAAACCACTAACATTACAGTGGGAAAAAACACAGATGCATTTCATGAATGACTCCTAAATATATGAAAAGACATTCAACCTCACTAGTATTCATGAACATGAAAATTAAAACCACCGTAAATTCCATTTTATACCCATTGGATTTGTTAGTATGTGAAACAACTAGAATTTATACCATCTCCTAGGGAGAATGTATAGTTACACTTAATTTGGAGTATGGTTTGGATCTATCCTAGAAAGCCGAACCAGTGCATAACATATGAACCAGCAATTCACTCCCAGGTGTACACCTTGAAGAAATAATTGTATATGTGCATCAGAAATATTGTGAACAACCCAAAAGCCCATCAAACTACAGTGGGTAAACATGTTATTTAGGCTGACCAGATATCCCATTAAGCAATGGTACTGTCCATTTCGAATGGTACATATAGTCAGCCTACTGACACCTTGAATTTAGCCCATTGGGACTAGGGTGACCATACATACTGTTCGAAATGGGACAGTGCCGTAGTCATCTGTCCCATTTAGAATGGTACATCTGGTCAGCCTAGTATAGTCCCTTCCTACAATGAATTAATATATAGTGGCAAAATGAATAAACTACAATAAATCCTCACTGAATATCTTAATAAGTTCTTGGAAACTGCAAGTTTAAATGAAATGATATATAGCAAAACCAATTTTATCATAGGATGATTGTTCCTACTGCATATTTTTGGCCCACAAACATCACCAAACTTTTAAATAAAAGCCTAAAAGACTTCTAATATTAAACACTGAAATACTTGTGAACCATACCTACAGTTAAAGAACATTAATAAAAACATGTAAGATAAATATTTTCTAATCCATTTAATCCAGTTCAGGATTGCAGGTGGCCAGAGTCAGCAGTGGCTCAAGGAGCCAGGCAAGATCCCACCCTGGACAGGACACCCTTCCAAAGCAGGTGCACTCACACCCACACCCAGACTGGGAAAATTTAGACACGCCTATTCATCCAACACATACCTCTTTGAGATGCGTGAATAAATGGGAGTACCAGAGAAAACCCACATAGATCTGGGGAGAATGTGCAAACTTCACACAGACAGTTGCCCTGGCCAGGAATCCTTTTTTTTTTTTGTCCTCCTCTCATCAATGTTATAACAAAATAATATCGAGCAAAAAGAAGTTATTCAAGGACCTGCTGAATTGTAACAGGCATCAACATAGTTGTAGCTCAAAAAGTTGGGTGAAAAAAGCAAGTCATAGAAAAAAAAACAGTATAATCCCAATATAATAACACTAAACATACAGATAAAACTAAACTATTTTTAAAGGATTCATCCTATAAAGAAAAGCAAGAGAATTATGTTTTAAAAAACTGAAAATATGTATTAACTGTATAAGGAGGAAAGGAAGACTGCATCAAGATAGAGCTTCAGGGAGCTATAAAATCACTGGTAATGTTCTATTTCTTAAACTGAGCAGTGGATTGTGTGTTTTCTATCCTTCAGACTGTACATACATCATATATACTCTTTGATATGCATAATCTTCACAATTAAAAGGGGGTTTTTTCCTCTATAAAAATTTGATGATACAACTCACCAGAACTGATATAACAGCAAATTAGATATCATTTCTAAGATCTACCTCCCTATTTGAATTCTTCATTACTGATTGTTGAAAAGGCTATATAGGTCTTATAATTTGACCACATGTAAGATCACACACAACAAGCTTGTATTAAGTATCACTTAAAATACAGGGTCCAGCAGAAACAATGCCCCCTTTTTCATAAGCCGGTAATCTTATACCAAATCTTTTATTTGGTTACTAAGGTTACTAAGGCAACATGCCCATTTATACTATAGTACTTAAAAAGAGGGCATTAACAATAACACATTCAAAAGATTTATACTGTTGATAAATAGTCATTATAACTTATTTAAAAAGAGTCTATATACACTTTTAAATATCTTTAGATATTCAGCTCCTTATGTTAAAAACATTTTTCCCTTTAATCTAAGCTCAATTTAAAAATTCACCAAAACAAGATTAAGTTATTAAGTTAGACATTCCAACATCTAAAAAATTTTGGAGGACACAGTGATAAGATTTAGACTTTAAACCATTCTTTATTTTTTCTCAGGATACAGAGAGTCACTAGCTACTTACTGTTTTTCTGAGACATAGTTCTTAAGATGAGTTGCAGCTGTGATAATGTGGTCATTTTGATTAATAAAACCCTTGAGGAATGACTAAATTCAGAGAGAGATTTATCAACAAAAATCATAGTATTTTATATCTAACCAATTGATTGTACCTTTAGTAAAAATAGGAAAAAAATAAAATAAAACAAGTGGTCTCTTGCTTCTGATTGGGATTTGCAGTGGGAGTAAAGGGAGAAGTTGTAAGTTGCTGGAATGTACAAAAACTAACCTTCCATAAAATTGACCTCACAGAGACCAACTAGGAGGCAACAGAGATTTTCCAGCAAAGACACTCAAAAAAAAAACCACACACACACACACACACACAAATCATGGCATTGGCTAGAGTTTGTTAAAGACACACTGAATTGCTTTATGCAACTACTGAGGAATCCCTTCCTTGTTGCCTTTTCTCGTTCATTCTCGCAGGAAATAGGTTAAAAGTTCAGGTTCTTGAGCCTCACGTTTGATCCACTGAATCAGAATCTCTGTGGGGCCAGAGGTCATACCCAAAAATTGCCTAGGGACTCTTGGCCTTAAGAAGGTAGAGATGTATCTGTCTCTTTCAATGTTCAGCAATATGAACATAGGGCTGTTTATGTCCTGTGCTTTTTCTGACTAATCATGTCAGTGTTATACTTGTTAAAACATTTTCTAAATGTTATCTTTTCCCTTACATCCTAAGTGCCAAATATAGTAGCTGGCAGGCACATAAAAGATATCTAATGGATAATTTATGAATGAGAAAATCAGAAAAATAGCCTTAAAAGGAACATGGATCACATATTAAACATTATTTTGGTATAAAATCTAAAACTCTTTACTTCTTTGAAATGTGTAGCTTTAAATAAACAACAATGATTTACCTAGAATACAAACACCTAGAAAATGCACATATTTTTTTTACTTTTTCAGTCCTGAGTCTATAGGATTTTAAGTACTGAAGAACTTCAGGCAGTAGAAAAGAGATGGATTTGCTGCTCATAAAACAGCAATTGTGCTCTCAGCTGTGGAGAGGGGAAACCAGAAGGAAGAGAGAGTCTGACCTGATTCTACCTCTAGAAACTGGCATTAATGGAGCAAAAGCACAGCAAAAAAGAGATGAATTTAGGCCAGTGGCTCTCTCGTTTGGCTGCATGTTACACTCATCTGGGAAGCTCTTTAAAAAACACCAATCTCTAGCCCTACACTGATATGACTGCTCTGGGAGGGAACCTTGTATCCATCATACTTAAAAGCTCCAAAAGAGATTTTTTTTTTTTTAAGATTTATTTTTATTGTTTTTGAAAGAGAGAGAGACAAAGAGAGACAGAGAGGAAGGGGAGGGTCCAGAGCAGTCTCCATAGTTGACAGCATTTTCAACTATGGAGTTTTCCATATAGTTTCACTTCACAGGTGGGCTTGGAGCTGCGCTGGGCAGGAACTGGGCCAGGAGCCTCCTGCATAGGCCCTGGCAAGAACTGAGCTGGGGGCACACCCCAGTTCAGTATGTGGGTCTGCATGGGCCGGGGCCGGGATTCGATCCTTGGTCTCCGGGGCTGCAAAGTGAATGCTTAGCCCACTGAGCCAAGGAGATTTTAACTTCCAGGCTCGGTTGAAAACCAGTTGTAAACTAATTAAAAATCAGATTGTGCTCCACCCTAAAAGTACACCACAAAATCCTACAGCAATACTGAAGAGTTCAAATGTTGACTTAATTTCCAGAATAAAGCCTGGACATCTGTATATATAAATCAGCTCAGGCAGCCATGGCAAATACCATATACTGGGTGGCCTAAAACAATAAGAATTAATTGCTTCACAGTTCTGCAGACTAACAACCCAACATCAAGATACGACAATAGCATGGTCAGTTTGTGCTGACAACTCTTCCCAGGGGTTGCAGAGGGCTACCACCTCGCTGTGTGCTTACATGGTGGGGTGAGCAGAGAGCTCACTGGTATGTGTTGTAGCAAAGGCACTAATCCCATCACAGCAACTCTACCCTCATCTAACACTAATCACCACCCAAAGCCCCCATCTCTAAACACGCTCACATTGGGGTGTAGAGCTTCAACATATGAATTTGGGGCGACACAATTCAGTCCATAGTATGCATTTTTAAAGTTTCAGATTTATTGTAGATGAATCTACAGCCTAGGCTCTACTTACAGATTCGGCGAGTGGAGAATATGTGATTTGAGAAAGAAAAACCTCTTCTCTACTATTCTACACTGAGACCCCTGAACCGCCCCCACTCCTGTTAAAAACATTTTAAATAAAAAATACTGTGAACTATTAAATACTTTCCTGCTCACCTATATATTGTTACAAAAGGCAATACAATTTGAGCTTCATGATCAGATGGTTCTAGGTTTATCCCCTAATAACAGTGCTCATACTTCAAACCAGAAAAGACCCCTGGGATACAATCCTCTTCCTAAATGTCTGCCAGCTCAGAAATCATCAACTCTTATTTCCCCTTTTCCCATTGAGCTGAGATATAGCTTCAGAGCTGATTTTGTTTTTTATTTTTATTATTATTGTTAAATTTATTGGGTATGGTGACATTGGTTAGTAAAAATTAGATAGGTTCTAGGGGTGCAATTCTATGATACAACGTCTATGTGTTGCACTGTGTGCTAATCACCCCAGGCCTTTCTTTTCTTTTTTTTTTTTTTATTTTATTGTTAAATTTAATGGGGTGACATTGGTTGGTAACAATTACATAGTTTCCTGATGCACAAGTCCACATCACATCACCCATACATCGCATTATGTGCCCAGCTCCCCCAGGCCTTTCTTAACACCGCATTCCAACTCAATTAGAAATAACACTCAAGATCAAACCTAATTTTTATCTCTACATTTCATAGTCCCATTTTATGCCATGAAGTCATTAACACATTTATTTCATTCATTATGCAAAGCTTTTGTGTATATGTAATTTTTTAAATATTACTCTAAGAGTTAAGAAAAATAATTAATGATGCTGAATAATTGCTGCTAATAAGCAAGTCAGAAAAAAACAATCTGAGTTTTGTTAACACACGTAGCCGATATAGAACAAACCAGGAAAGAGATTACGCTTTTTCTAGCTTTAATGAGATAGAAATAACATGTAACATTGTGTAAGTTTAAAATATGCATGTTGATTTGACATACATGTATATTGTGAAATGACCACAATAGTAGTGTTAGTTAATACTGCCATTACCTTACATAATTATCACGTTTTCTGTGGTGAGAATGTTTAAGATATACTCTTTTAGCAACTTTCAAGTATATTATAGAGCATTATTACCTAGAGTCACCATGCTATTCATTAGATCTCCAGAACCTATTCATTCTATAACTGGAACTTTGTACTGTTTGGTCAACTTCTCCCTATTTTCCCCACCTCTCTGACCCTGACAACCACCAAGCTACTTTCTGTTTCCATGAGTTTGACTTTTTTTTTAGATACCACATATAAATGATATCATATAGTATTTGTCTTTATCTACTTATTTCACTTAGTATAATTTTCTCAAGGCCCATCCAAGTTCTCACAAATAGCAGGAGTTCTATCCAAGTTGTCAAAAAGCAGGAAATCCATCGTTCTCATGGCTAAATAATATTGCCTTGTGTATATATGAGATGTGTCAGGAAAAAAATCCAGCCATTGTCAATATAAAGAGGAAAGCTTGTGCAAGCAACATCAATGTAACCTGGTAGCCAAGGAGAGTGGACAGGGATGCACTTGTGTAAACAATGATAACTTCATTGTACTAGTCAGTGGAGGTGCTAGATGGCATTGAGTGAAAATATGAACTGAGTAGCTGTCCCATTTAAAATGACTGAGTGAGTAGAACAACAAATACGCATCAAATTTTGCTTTGAGCTGGAATAGTCCTCTGCAGAAACTATTCAGATGATTCATAAGGCTTTCAGGGATGATGTAGTGAATACTGTGCAAATAAAAGTGTGGCACAAATATTTCAAAGACAGTCAAGAATCTGTTGAAAGTGATCCATGTTCTGGAAGACCAGCAGCAAGTGAAACACCCGAAAATGTGGAACATGTATAGGCTGCAATCAACAAAGGTGCCCACTTTGATGGTGACTGAGGCGTCATTGTCCTATGCACAATATTTTTTGTATCTTGTATCTCCTTCAATAAATGCCTTTATTTTTCATATTATGTGACTGGAAACTTCTTGGACAGACCTCGTATATACACATCTTTATGCATTCATCCATAGACAAACATTTAGGCTGTTCTGATTTCTTGAATGTCGTGAACAATGCTGCAATGAACCCAGGGCTGCAGATACTATTTCCAGATCCTGGCTAATTTTCCTTTGGATATGCACCCAGAAATGAGGTTTCTGGATCATACAGTAGTTCTATTTTTAATTTCTTGAGAAACCTCCATACTGTTTTCCATAGTGACTATACCAGTTTACATTCCCACCACCAGTGCATGAGTGTTAGCCTTTCTCCACATCCTCACCAATACCTTTTGATGATAGCCACCCTAGCATGTGGGAGATTATACCTCCTTGTGGTTTTAATTTGCATTTCCCTCACAGTTAGTGCTGTCGAGCATCTTTTCATCTATCTGTTCACCATTTGGATGTCTTCTTTGGAAAAACTCTATTCAGTTCCCCTGCTCATTTTTTAATTTTATTATTTATCTTTTGATCTTGAGCTGTATATTTTGGATATAACCTCTTATCCGATATATGATTTCCAAATACTTTCTTCCCTTTTGTAGGCTGCCTTTTCATTGTGTTGACAGTTTTTTTTTGGCTGTGCAGAAGAAACATTTTAAAGTTTGATGTAGTCCTATTTTTTTCATGTTTGCATTTGTTTCTCATGCTTTTGTTGTCACATCCAAAAAATTTTTACCAAGAAAAAAAGATTAAATTTAAGACATGATTTCCAAGAAAAGGTAGGGATGGAATCAAATTTAGAAAAGAAGACACAATTTTCCAAGTCATTTTTGGCAGAGAATGTCATTTAGAGTTCCCTGAAAGTCCATAAAAGAATAGTTGTCCCATGGGAATATCTATTTTGTCTGCCTTCATGCTCCATACTGATATTTAACTTCAGAATTAAGGCATTATTTATAATTACAGCACTTTAAATCTGTGTTCAACCATTTACTCTGTTTATATTTTCTAAATAACTATTTCCCTACTTCTCCCATATTTCAGACATCATTAAAAAAATAGCTGTTTTGCTTAAAACTATTATCCTTCTCTGGACATTATTCAGTATGTAATATCTTTCTTAAACATAGAAAAACACCTGTGTTTATTGGAAGGAAATTTTAGTTGTTTTTAAATTGAAAAGGTTCCTAAATAATTAATGTCAGCAGCATAGCATTTGAATTAATTTAGCGAATTCAAAAAGAGCCCATCAGTTTCCATGTTGAATCTATACTCTGCAGATGTATACTTTGGGAAAGTAACTGGAAGACAACACAAAAGATTGAATGGGGGTAGGCGAGAGGCTAGAAACGGAAGACCAAGACCAGCTAGGTGAGATATGATTAAGATGGACTAAGAATGCAGAACAGAGAAGAATTGACAGATATAAAACAGACAGGACATTACAACATAGTAAAAATGAGTAATGGAGTCTAAAGGGCAGGCAAAAATGGATCTTAGATGTCACATCCAGGTAACTAGAAGGATACTGTTAAGGTAGTTAGAAAAATCTAAAAATTACAGTCACTTCCAAGCTTAAAGAATGGCTTGGAAGTCTTTCAGGGTTAAACACAAACATAGGTCTAAAAAATCTGCCAAAAAATAAAAAATAAATAAAAATGAGAAATAACAATGGGAATGGTATGAGGTGATATCTCTTCTCATATTTTATGATTAATAATTTTCAAACCTACCATCACTGGGTTCTGAAACATAGGGAAACACCTGTAAGCTCCAAAGCTTTGGACATCACTTCCCAGTTCAGTGTGGAAAAGTGAGGGCTCAAATAATTTGACCATGTTAATAATACCGTTACTGATAAAGTGACAGCCTCACAGTTTGCAAAATAAGCTATTTAATGTTACCTCTACTCTAGGGTCATTTAACAAAATAACTCTTGCCAGTAAAGATGTTGGATACTTTGACAAGGGTGCTAAGTGGTTATTCTATTCTTTGTTTAGAGAAGTACCACACAACTCAGTTATGTTGCTTGCCAATCCACCACTAATATGCAGTGAACAAACACTTCTTTAGTACTTGTTTCTAATTCCTCTTAACAGTAGTTAGGTTAAAAGTCATAACAATAACAACAGTAAAATAATTCTCTTAGGTCTGGCACCTAACAGTGTTAGTGGAAGTACAAGGTGAAAATATTCATGTAATCTGAAACATGAGGTAGACTTTGCTGTCTGTATAACTTGAGTTGCCTCTTGTGTCTACATAGCTACAATTTGCATTGACTTACTAGGTTTCTGATGCCATGCCAGGAAATTAATTTTTATCACTTTATTTAATCTTTAGAATCAATCTTATAGCTCCATATTATCAGGACTGTTTTACAAATGACAATATAAGATCCAGAAATATGAAATAACTAGCACAGGTTAGTACAGAACTCAATCACTTACCTAATTTTAATTTCTGGACAAGAGGCTAATGATAATAAAGCAGCAACTGATACAAATGCAAAATATATGATGTAAAAAATGTAATTAAAATGAAAGAAAACAAGATTCTGAGAAAGCTCAAAGGATAAAAGGGAACACTCAGAAATTAATTACAAATGAAAAAATAGATACCATATATTAATTTATAAACAGAGTTTAATCATAGCTGAACAATGTCACTATTTTAAAACCAAAACGACATAATTTACTTTGATTGAGCTTAAAGGACAAAAATCACAAAGCTGGATTCAAATGGCAGTCTTGCTATTAATTTGAACAAGATAAGAAATATTCTTATCCAATGAAAAACATTCCACTGTTTAACTCAAATATTCAGATTAAAGTGGCTATCTGAACAAAGCATTAGATATGCAATCTAGATCCTAGCAAAAGATGCATTTTCCATGCTCTTAAGAGAGTATCACATATTTATAAAAAGTAAATTTTAAAAAAGCTTTTTTAAAAATTTGCTTTTATATACTCAAGAGTAATAATTCATTTTCATAAAGCAGTTAATGCTAAAATTTCTAGGTTTATGGCATAGTGGAGAGAGAACCAAAAAGCAACATAGGAAATTGTTACACAAAGCTTTGGGGCTTGGGTATCCTCCCTTATCTAAATAAAGGTTGGGCTAAATTATCTGTATAATTCACTTCAGAATTAACGTTTCCTAGAACATAAAAGAAGATCGGAACTATTATGTATCTCGTGTCTTTTATCTTCTTTCTTCAGGAATATATTATAGAGATTTTACATATTTATAATCTATCATTTTAACCAAGTCTATCTGTTATTTCTCAAATCAGAATTTTCTAAAGGACAAAAACAACCAATAACTTAGGATTTATGTTTAACAGCTGTCTTCTTTCACTCCCAATTAGATAAAAATTGAGTGCATTTATTAAAATAACATACTGGTCAAGTAGTTTAACAACCAAGAGAAAAACTTTGGAAGGCAATCATATTGAACAAAAACTGCCCACCCAACAATAAGAAAAACAAAGAAGCCTCCAAAAAAAACTAATGAAATTTGTGCTTCCTCCTGCAAATTTTGACTCAACTTTGGAGTGCAAAAGACAACTTATTTTTGCCCTCACATCCATAGGATAGGAAACACACACACAAGATCTCATTCCACCATTCTAAATGCTAGAGAAGGCTGTCCCGTAGTAACTTGAGTAGTTGGTGACTGTTAAGGTGAAGAAAGAGGATGAAATCATTTATTCTAAAACTCAAATTTTATCTGTCACACACAAAGCCCCAATCAGGTAACTGTTAATAGATTAAATGAGTTTTATAGTCAGATTGGATTTGTCTACGGCATCAACTACACAAACACAGCTAGAAACAAAAAATAGACAAAATGACCACTACTGTGAGACATTTTAAAGTAATGTACCAGTCATAAGGTAGTCTTAACATAATTTTCAAAGCTGCACTAAAAATAAAAATCAAATTCACAGTATTACTCATGGCCATTCATACCATCTCATTAGAGTCACCTGCTACAATACCATGCACCTTGTTACATGTGTCACCAACTGGCACCTTCTCCTCTCTCCCACCGCCTTTTCATCTTATTGATACACACGAGAATGACTGCTTCCCATTCAGTAAAAGTTCTTAATTATTAGATCTGCTTTTGTTGGTATACTTTGTAAAATTTAAATAAAAAACAAAACAAAACTTTGTATAAAAAAATAGTTATATTCACAGATTCTAACTGTCAGTGCAAAGTGTTTGTGCTTCACAGAAGCATCCTGTTTCTTTGCTTGACTTCCAAGACTTTGGCTGTCAGGAATTGGAATGGGAACAATTTCCACGTTGCATAACACAGTTCAGTGTACTGGACAAAGGGTGGGGCCTCTGGACTCCCAGTGATTATTTGGATGGATCTCTAGGGAACGTGCTTTTCAAGAGGCAGAAAAGAGAAAAATAAATGGGCCAGAGGGTCAGGTTTTAACCTGCTAACTTAGCTCATGGCTCTTAACACTCAGCAATGGCCTCTACATAATTTCCATTTAAACAGAGTTTCTTAATGATCAAAAGAAATCTAAGATGAGTAATAATTTCGGCACCTATTTGTATTATTTATAATACTTTCTTCTTATGGAATATATTTTTTAGATATAGTCTCTCAAGTTCTAAGAAGTAACTATTTGTTCTATTTGCTTGCCCAATTTCATCCACCTCCAGGACCTTCAAAGTTTGCATTTTCTATTTTATTCAGAACATTTTACTACTTAAAAATTATCAATAAAAGTAATAATGATATTTAACATTTTAGAACATGTATGTACTTAACTTGGGGAGTCAGTATAAAGAGAATCACGTTAGAGTTGTAGGCATGTGCTATGTGACTTAATATGAACTAACATAAAAATTAATCTGTTCTTTAGATAGACTGTAGGAAGGGAAAATGATGTATTAGTAAAAAGAAGAAACTGTAGAGCAACCTCCAATTTTATTGACGTCTATCTAAAAAAAAGCAAGGTATGATGAACTAAGAAAAACAATCAATATTTATTATATTTAACTTCACATTTCTAAAAATAAATAAATAAACAGGGTAAAAAGAACCTAAAAAACAGAAGTAACAGTTATACACAAAGAGCTGATATGTTATGGCTAAGCCTCTAATTTCATTTTAGGATTCCTTTATATTCTTATGCTATTAATTGCTTCTCAATTCATAATACTGAGATTTGCTTAGGGATATATTAAATACAGTATATTTAATGGGTTCATAACATGGTGAGAGCGTTTCTCCTAAAATATTTGATGTTCTCTGTATAAGTTTTGATGGTAATTTGTCAGGTGTATCTGGAAAGCTTTGGTTAAACCATTTCAAAGTCTGAAACTCACTCACACATGAGAAACTAATGGCTGTGCCCATGTGTCTCATTTCATTCAACATCAGATCAGCTATTTATAGCCCTGCAGTCAGTCTTCAAGAAGAAAGAAAATTTACATCACACGCTACCATACTAAGAATTAAAACCTATAAAAAATAACTTTTGAAAGTAATTATGATTCAACCCATAGTAAAACATCTTACCATCATGAACATCCAGAGTAAAATTTATATATATATATATATATATATATATATATACACACACACACACATATATATATATATATATATATATATATACACACACACACATATATATATATATATATATATATATATATGTATATTTCATGGGCCTGCAGAATTATATTGTTACCACAATGAAGTACAGAAAAAAATAACATAATGAAAATTAGCTTATTAATGAACAAAACCGTGACATATTTAACATTTAAAAATCTAAAAAGCAAAACATGAAAAAATATTCAGATTTTGGTTTATCAATTGACAGTGGACCTTGTTAGGGGAATACATTGCTTTTTGAGTGTTTATGTCCCCAATTAAAGGGATATATTTGGATCTACTAAAGTACTATTTAAAATATCACAGTCCCACTCCTGTGAATTATTATGCAATTGGATTTGTATATGTTTCACATATTGCTGATATGGCCAATAAAATTTATAATCATTTCAAGATAATTAATAGAGGACATATCTTTAGTAGTTTCTCCAAGAACAGAGCCATCTAGTGGTAAGTAAAGAATGATGATCATGACATCAAATTACCAATGAACATAAAAGTCTAAAGATATTGTTGATAAACTAAACTAGGCAGAAACAAATTTAAAATGGGCCTCTTTACAGAAAAAAAAAATTAAGTGAAAAAACCCAGCTATAAAAAATGTAAATACTCTTTATAAAATACAGTCTTCATTTTATAAAATTCAAAAAAGACTAAAATAAGAACTACACTCACATGCTCACACCTATGACAAAACACACAGATGAACACATGTGGTGAAAGGAATTACTCCATAATATTAACAGCATCATGCCTGGGTAGTGGGATTAAGTGTAATGTTCTGTTCTCTTCCTGATACTTTTCTGCATTTTCCTCAGTGGATATATTATTACTTTTATAATTAGCAAACATAATCTTTCAAAGCATGCTGGGTGAGTACTGAAACAAATGTAAAAAATGAAAACAGGAGTAAAGCCAGTAATCTTTCAGAATATGTGCTGTTTCCCATTTCTTAGTTCTACATCTTTGTAGTGTAGAACTAAAAGTTGTTTACTGTGATATAAATAAATTAGTACCTCTAGATAGTGGGCTTAGCTGATTATTCATTGAGAGATAAATTTTAGTATGCTTAGATATAAGGCAATAGCATTAAAACAAGATTTGATTGAGTTATCGATAAATATAACATTTATGTAGTTTTAAAAATACATAGAAATTGCTTACCAACATAATACTGCAAATAGCACACACAGATAGAAAATATAATTATTTGCATTTTACAAATGAAAAAATGAAAACTTAGAAAGATCACATATTTATCTCCAAATCTGATATTTGATAAGCTAAAAGTCTTCTGAATCTAGTTTATTGCTCTGACTACCATAACAATTTTGATGCCTGAAACTTTATCTATACTTTCATATTTATTTTTAGAAGTCCTGATGAAAGATAACAGTAACTCTTCTTATTCCTATTTTTGGATGGATATAAACAATGTACTACAGCTGAAAAAGTTTATCTTGGGTATAATCAGAGTACAGATTTTACTCTACTGTAGTGTGTTGATATTTTAACAGAGCTTCTTAACTAAATAAATTCTGAATTATAAGAAAGCTTGAAGTTAATATTGAAATAATAAAAATTGAGAATAAAAGGAGGCATTGTATATTGAAAAGGACATTTAAAAAAATATAACCAAATCAAACTAATATTAATAATGAACCAAACAAGTCAGAATGTTGTATAGGGCAACCCTGAGGGGAAGGATACCATTCTTATGAAAGACCTAATCCTAACCGTAACATTCATAAACAACAAAATTGCTTAATTTTTAATCTCTCCAATATTCAAAATTGATTTGGGAATACTGGGGCTAAGTACTTGTCAAACATAATAATATTTTTAGTGTATTTGTACTAAAACTTGCAAGTTATAGGTGAGATCCAGAATGGATAATAACTCTTGTTTGTGGTGATATAAACTATTTCTATAGGAGGCTGTCCAGAAAGTATCCAGCCATGTAACCATTCTTGTTATATTGACCATGGCTGGATTTCTTCCAGACAGCCCTCATATAAATAGCATCCAAAGTAGAGAAATGTAGTGATGATGAGGTGGCAAAAAATGTACTCTATCTCTTTTTCTGTCTTTAATATTTCTTTTATTCCTATTTTAATTAGTATTTAAAAATTTTTCTCATATTATCTATATTTTGATATATGATACATATTATCTATATGTTGATAAATCATACCACAGATAAATAATAAATCATTTCTGGAATGATTTATTTGTAAACTTGCAAATTGGCATTTTGACACATAATCTGATTTTTTATCATTTGGTAAATGAGGTGGCCAAAATTCATTAAAATTTGCTATGAAGTTATTTTAGAAGAAATTGTGATTAAAAAAATCAGAATCAATAATTCTTATCATCCCTTTTTATTACTTGGTTAAGCACAAAATTTAATATATTAATAGATTACTTAGGGAGGAAAGTAGATAAAAATATTTTAGTCTAATTTTTCAAGATATCTATGCTTCTATGCTTTGTATCTGTATGTAAAAGCAATTAAAAAGAAGAAAAAAATGAAAGTAAATTACTATATGTTACTGTTATCAAAATTTAAATTATTCACATAGCAATCACCTTTGTGAGTGTACCATATTATGGACCAAGCACCCATAACATAATACTCTTCAGTTAGAATGTTCTTCAATTGAATTTGTTTTTTAAAATTTTATATTGCTACTTAAATGAAAACTTAGTAAAACTTTGTATGTAAGTAGAAAGTGGTCACAAAATTAAATTCAATGAGGAATAATGCCCTGCCATTGCATTCTAGTAAGATACTATTTCCTAGCAAACCAACACCAAGGCCTTGCTCTCTTTGTTACAAAGGGAGATGAGTAAGTGTTGGAGGAATGCAAAAGGCCCACTAGCACCAAAATGACATCTGCTCCCCTTTCTTTCATCAGAAAGATTAGAGCAGAACTGAAAACCAAATAACGTGTTAAATACATATTATCTACAAGCATTTCTGGTTGAATCTAAAAGTAATTTTTATAATACCACTGATAATGGACTCTACATTTCTAGAACTACCACAGTAGAATTCTAGTAGGTATGTATTACAATATAGAAAGTTAAATGTATAAAGAATGATGGAGTTTAAGCTAAAAACAGAATGACATTCATCTATGATGTGAGAGACTGAGAGAGGGAATTGTAAACAAAAAAAGGGGGTGGGGGTGGAACTCGATAAACACCCCACGAGATGATCAACTACCACGTCCCTCCTTAAATTGGTGAACAATACGGTCTTTAAAATAATCATGCCAAAGCCATCTTTTCAAGTAGCAAATGTTATAAAGACATAATCCTAAGAATACTACAAAAATTATTTTCCATATTGAAAAAATAGCATTATCTTTGTTCTATTAAATCAGCTATGTGAATTCTAACATAACATTAACATAAACAATTTTCATATTCAAAAGCTTAAAGATCTTGCTCATTTACTAAGATTTAAATATTTTTTCCTTGGTAAGTATGTTCTTATAAATTATGTATGAAGTGTTTCAGAGAAGTACATACATCTTTCTTGTTAGAATCCCATTTTTTCCAACCATTCACTTCCTAGCGATATTTTGCTTTAATAAGGTACTCCGCCAAACAGAGGCACTGGTTGACATTTGAAGGTAGAAGGAAGGAAAAGTTTTGTTGTTGTTGTTTTTGTTCTGTTTCTAGTGCAGACAACAGCAGCAGAGGGCTCCTGAGAACCACTACAGGTGACGGTGGCATTTAGCCTCCCAGTTTCAGAAATATGAAGTGATAGATCCTGAGAGATGACACCACGTGACCATGCGTCAGCAACTGCTTCAACAATAGCAGCAGAAGCAGCAGCCCCTCCCTCCAGCAACTCAGCACCAAATGCACTTGCCAGGCCTCCAGCCCTGGGTGGTAACAGCTTTTTGATTTGGGGGCAGCAACCTTTTCTCCCTTGGGCACCTCCAGTCCTTCTGTTATTGTTATAATCCATTCCCTGCAATCAATCTCTTGCTGCTTATATTAAAGTGGGCTCTGACTTTCTGAATGGGCACTACTGATACACAATAAAACCAAACCAATCTAACTCCAAAATACTTGCTCTTCCTACCACTGCAGGCATTAAATTGGAAAGTTGTTTTATTTTTTAATTTATTTATTTTTATTGTTTTGACAGAGAGAGAGAGAGAGAGAGAGAGATACAGAGACAGAGAGAGAACTGAACTGGGGAAGCTCCCAGTTCAGCATATGGGTCTACACAGGCCGGGGCCAGGATTCAATCCTCGATCCCCGGCGCTGCAAAGTGAGCACTTAACCCACTGAGCCATTCCAGCTTCCCCAAACTGGAAAGTTTTAATGGATATTTTTCAGGTTACTGCTTCAAAATCTTTTTGAAAAAAGATACACACACATATGAATATACACACATACACACTCAACACAAATATGAAGAACATACTCTAAAATGTTAAACCATCTCTCTTGATGCTCTTGGTCAAATCATATACAAGATTTTTTCTTTATACAGCACACTACTCTCCTAACTAGAAAACATTAAAATGAACACAAATTTTAAAACATAAAAACTGTTAGGGGAAGCCAGGATGGCTTAGTGGGTTAAGCACTCACTTTGCAGCCCCAGGAACCAAGGATCGAATCCTGGCCTGTGCGAACCCATATGCTGAACTGGGAAGTGCCCCCAGTTCGGTTCTCACTGGGGTGAGACCCCGGCCCAGTTTCTGCCCTGTGCAGCCCCGTGCCCACCTGTGGAATGAAACTATGTGGAAAAACCAATGATGTGCAACTATGGAGACTGTTCTGGGCCCTCCCCCTTCTCTCTGTCTCTGTATCTTTCTCTCTCTCTGTCTCTCTCTGTCAAAAACAATTTAAAAAAAACAACTATGTTAATAATTTCAAAAACCTCTTTAAATTTTTACTCTATAAGTATCTTTTAGTGTATTTCTGCCTTTGAAGCTTTCTAGCAGGACGGTTTTGTGCGGAACAAGATGTAATGGAAGGAACATGGTGTTTGGGGTCAGACACATAACACCACTATGTCAGTTTGACCACTCCTTCATTATATAATATGATAAAATTCTAATTCACACGATTGTTGAGAATTTAACTTGAAATTGTGTTTGTTATGAGTCACTGAGTCAGCTCTGATTTCTGGTGACTACGAGTGAGTGATGTCCACCATGTCCTGTCCTCAACAGCCCAGCTCAGCTCCTATAGACCCATGCCTATGGCTTGAGTCAATCCATCTCATACTTGGTCTTCCTCTTTTCCAGCTATCCTCCATTTTTCCCAGAATTAGTGTATATATGCTAAAAAATGGAGTACCTTTTTTTTAATTGTTAAATTTAATGGGATGACATTGATTGGTAACAATTAGGTAGTTTCCCGATGTACAAGTCCACATCACATCACCCATGCATCGCATCATGTGCCCACCACCCAGAATCAGCTCCCCTTCCATCACCATATATCCGGTGTCCATATGACCTCACTTACAGGTGGAATATAACACTGATAGTAACAAAGACACAGAGACCTATGGGGTACCCTTTTAAGAAGTACTTTCCATCTACTTCTTTTCTTTGGTTTAACTAGCAACTTGAACATATATACTCCACTGTTCGCTGCAGCACTATTCACGGTGGCCAAGTCATGAAAACAACCAAAGTGCCCTTTGACAGATGACTGGATAAAGTGTGGCACATATATACAATGGAATATTACTCAGCTATAAGAAAAGATGAAACATCACCATTGACAACAACATAGATGGACCTTGAGATCATCATGCTAAGTGAAATAAGCAGGACAGTAAAAGCTCAGAACCATATAGCTTCACTCATATTTGGAATATAAAACTAAAAGCAACAAAGAAACAAAACCTCATGGACATAGTCAATAGTTTAGTGGTTTCCTGAGGGTAAGGGGATGGAGGGTTGGGAGCAAAGGGAAGGGGAGCCAAATATATGGTGATGGAAAGAAAGCTGACTATGGGTGGGGAACACGTATTGTAACATATAGATGAAGTACTAAAGAATTGTACACATGGGACCTATATAATTTTACTAATGTCTCCTTGATGAACAATAAATAAATAAATAAATAAGCAAGTAGCTCAATATTCAAAGTCATAAAATTACAAAAAAATAAATGCTTATTGTATAAACTGTGAGAACTACAAAGAACCACTTAATAGAGAAAAAGTTACCCTTAATTTCTCCATCTGTCAAGGAAGCACCGTTAACATTTGACATATTTTCTTTTCACCTTTGTAATTATGCACTCTTCGTTACATATTTTTATTCTCTTACATACTAATTTTTAAAACATCCACCTGCTTCCTATTCTTGAGGTATTACTATAAACATTTTTCAATCACTCTGTGAAACAATATAAACACCATGCATTGACTAAATAATATAGTGAGAGACATTTCACTGACCACTAAGGCTGCAATCATTACAAAGACAGATAGCATCATCACATTCATCCTTGCTTTTTATTGGCAGAGCTTTATGTTTCTAAATCTTAGGAAAGACAGCTTGTCTTCTTAATTACTTTCAGACAATCATAGAAAAACTGGAGGACTCGCTATGAGTTTCATTCCAGTTCTATCTTTCTTCTAGTTAGTGAAAACTCCTCCCAGGTTCAGGCAACAGGTTTAATGTTAATCACAGTTTTCTGTATAAATCACTTTCTGTGTTTTTAAGGGCACATTAGTAAGAAGGAAAATACTGACCAGATGCCACCGGTAAGAGTGAACTGGTAATCCAGTTCACTCTTAAACCTATACAGAAAGATTTTTGCCAACATTATTACATATTCATTCCAAAATAGGTTTTTGGTAGTTAATATTTATAGAAATTGATGAAATATTATATAAGCAGAAAGCATTTCATTATAAATAATGGAGATGGAAAGAAAGCTGAATCTAGGTGGTCAACACATATTATATATAACACATAGACAAAGTACTGTAGAGTTGTACACCTGAAACCTATGTAATTTTTACTAACCAATGTAACTGTAATAAATAAAACAATAAATAAAAATAATTTTAACAATTAAAATAAAAACTGGAAACAGTGGCAACAAATTCAATAACATTGAACAGAAATGGAAATAGCAGGTGAAATCTCCACATATGAGGTAATCAGTAGAGGAGCTGTCATAAAATACCAAAAACCGTGAAAACTCTACAAAGTCACCCAGACACTGCCCTTGGTATGTTTGTGATAACACAGCTAACTAGTGTATAAATAATACATCCTTCTATGGAAAGACATGCATATATAGAAAGATAAAAATTTACTGGCAGACTAAAGTACCCAAGTTCCTGAGATGCAGATGACAAAATATCTAGAAATACTTATGAAGAAAAAGATGTCAAAGATCATACTTCCTTATTAGTAAGTATCTAATGGAATCACCAGAATAATCATAATATCTAACTATATAAATAAAGAACATTGTGAAAACTTGTAGAGAAGATAGGCTCAAGATGAAGCAGTTTGAGAGAAATAAAAATAACTTTTCTAAATGGCAATTTATCTGACATGTTTATTGGTTTCAACAAGGCATAATTTAAGAAGTTATTTTTTTTAATTTACAGCATTGCCATAAACCAACTATGGCAAATTTAACTATATTGCAAGTTATTTTTTAACAGATATAACAACTCAGATAAGAAAATGTTCTAACTTCAAACCTGCCAAAAGTAGATTAATCTTTATAATACCTTTTCTACCAGTTGAGTTGAGTTTATGAAATCAGTATTCTATTCTGGATCTTCTATGTCAATACTACAGAGAACAAGATTATATAATATTTTATAACTTATATAAAAATATGCACATAAAATTGTGCTTATATTTAACATATAAATAAAATAAAGCATGAATTACAGTTTATGTATACATTTTTAACATCTGTATTATATGCACGGATACACAGATGCCTAATTGAACTTCCAGAATTTTTGATAAGGATTCTTTATCATCAATTCCAACTTTAACCTATTGTTTATAAATTAGTTTAGCTTCATGGCTATCAATTTAGGTTTTGTGGGGTTTGTTTCACCCTACAGCACAGAGAGATGTGTGTTTTCATCCACATTTTGGAAATATAATTTTCTGAGATGTGAAGGTATAGACATTAAGGTAAAGACCAAGCTTTTCCAACCTGTGGCCCATAGGCCACACACGGCCCAGGATGGCTTTGAACGTGGCCCTGCATAAATTTGTAAACTTTCTTTTTTTTTTTTTTTTTTTTT